>BTPG01000008.1:127082873-127163753 GCA_036245525.1 Semisulcospira habei
CGAGCCTAGGAGCTTGCTGACTGTGTCAACTGTTGTGTCTTCTGTTGCATGTCCTGGTTTCTGCTTGCCAGCAGCCCGATATCATCGGCGTAGTCGAGGTCATCCAGCGATTGAGGGTCAGCGTCCACTGAATTCCCTGCCTCCTTCCCTCTGTGGTGCGGCGCATGATCCAATCAATTGCCATTGAGATAGGATTGGCGAAAGAATACTTCCTTGTTTCACTCGCGGTTTCCACCTTAAACGGTTCGGTGAGCTGGTTGTTGTGGACGACTCTTGCACTCAAAATTCTTGTACAGGGACCTGATGACGTTGACAAGTTTCTGGGGGATTCCATAGTATCGCAGGATTTTCCAAAGGGGGTCTCGATGCGAGACTGTCGAAGGCCTTCTCAAAGTCTACAAAGACCACATAGAGTGGATCCATTCCATTCGTTAGACTGCTCAAGGATCTGTCTCAGTACGAAAATATGGTCAATGCAGGACTTGCCTTTCCTAAAACCTGCTGCTCCTGGCGAAGGATGCCATTCAATGCTGTCGTAATGCGTTCAAGGAGAATGCGGCTGAAGATCTTGCTTGGTGAGGGGATAGTTTAGGTGATGCCCTCGCCAAGGGTTTGTTTGTTTATTTTTATCTTTTGTTTGTTTATTGGTTCCCGTCCTGAGTCTACCTTTCTTCGGAAGTTTGAACGATGGTGCCGGTTCTTCCAATCGCTTAACGGCGCATTCGTCTCAGTGTCCCAGATCTTTTGAAAAATATGTCAAGAAGATGCGGCGTTCCGTATCTTCTACTTTCAGCATCTCGGGCGAAACTCCGTCATCGCCAGGTGCCTTCCGTTTTCTTCAGCTTTTGATTGGCCTGCTTGACTTCAGCAATAGTAATGTTGCCGAGGTTTAATGGTCCAGGTCTCACTCCGCTTCTAGAATGTCAGTGAGGGTGGTGGGTCTGAGCGGTTAGGATGGACTCGAAGTGTTGTTCCATCTCTTCAGCTTCTCTTCCTCTACTGTGACATGAGTTCCATCTTCAGCTCTCACGCCCACAACAATAGACAGCTTTGCGTATTTGGAATTCATCCTGACGTACAGCAGGCGCTCGTTCACAGGTTTCCACTGTAGAACGGTGTTGGCCTTGCTCTTATTGATGATGACAGCAACTCCTTCTCGGTGTTCGTTGTCTGTTCTTCCAGACCAGATGATGACTTCTCCGGAGCTCAACCTCTGTCTGCCAGCACCAGTCCATCTTGCTTCTGTTACTCCCATGAGGGTTAGTTTGTGGCGGTTCAGTTCACTTACTGCTTGCGCCAGCTTTCCAGTCTGGTAGAGCGTTCGCACGTTCCAGCATCCAATTCTGATCCATCGTTTTGGCGTCAGGAGTTCCGCTATCGGGGTGGAGACGTCCTTGCGGCTTTGGTCCCCATCCGTCATAAGTCCAGTTTCCCTGCTTCGCTCCCAGCGCCGGTTGTCGCTTTTTCCCTTGTTGTCGTTTCCGTAGCAAGTTTCTTTTTACAGGGTGGAGTCGCTAGCCCCACGCCTAACCCTCCTCCTTTATCCTGACTTGGGACAGGCAGTTAAGCCCCCAAAGGGGCCTCCCTGGTGGAGTTATATAGATCCTCATGAGCCCCCGCAAATGCGGGGGCTCATGAGGATCTATGTCTCTTGAAGTTGGATCCTGTTCACTTATTCTTGGCAGTGACGGGGTTAAAACCTGTGACTGATTATGAATAAAGAGTGTTGTAAATGGCAGGCAATGTGTTCCAGCAGTCCTGACGCAGAGCGCTAGATGCGTAGACCGTGATAACAGGGGCGGATCGGGGGTGGGGTGGCGGGGGGGGGGGTAGTGGCGGGGGGGGGGGGAGGGGGTTACAGGGGTTCCGGAACCCTCTCACCCCCCCCCACCCGACCTAAAATTCTTTAAAGTGCTATAACAAAGTCCGTTTTTCGGCCGGGCATTTGGACACCTCCCCCTCCCCCGTTGTTTGATATTTTGGCGAATGGTGAGAGTTCTCTCTCTCTCTGTCTCTCTCTCTCTGTCTGTCTCTCTCTCTCTCTCTTTTCTATCTTCCCCCCCCCTTTTCGAGGTAACTGATCCGCCCCCTGGATAGTTCCAGGGTGGTGCTCGGACTGAGTTGACTGTGCGAGACAGTGCAGTGACGCACGCCGCTTTCTGAAGATTTCCTTTCAGTTTCAATTTGTAATCCGATGATATCGCCGTTTCCATGACGACAGTCGATTGGACACGGTAATGTAAATGAGAAAACCATTTACGCTTGATGCACGTTCGTGCGTGTCTGGTGTTAACGTACTGGATCAACTTCGACCATGATTGTTCATGGATAGTACCTAGTTAACTTGGTGCCTCGACAAATGTTTGCCGGCTAGCGTTTTCGACAATCGGTATTTTCTTCAACTAGTACTTGTCCAAAATAGTACCCACAAATCAAAATTGGTCCTGCCCAAACAAAGTCGGTTAATAGAAAAATCGAACGACATGAGCGGGGGAGGAGTAGAACATCAGGGAGGGGTGGGTGGGTGGAGTGGGGTGGGAGAGGATGGAGGTGGGGGTGGGCAAATTAATTGTGATTGCGAATTTCTGTGTTCTTCATTTATGTTTGGTACCTCTGTGTTCGCTACATTGTGTTTCTCAATTCTAACCAATCTGCTAATCTGCTAATTTCCTGTCCTGCCTCTGCCTTCAGAAACCGGTAGAATGCGGACAATCACCAGTTAACGCGAGCACTGCTTAATCCATTTAGCTCCGACGCACTACAGCAGGAGATGGATCGACGATGATAATTCAAGGGCAGTGCCAGATTAGCTTTTCGCCATCAGGCGCCAAGCTAATCTGGCACTACCCTTGAATTATCATGGTCGATCCGTCTCTTGCAACTGGTACATAGTCAATGGGCGACACCTACGAAATTCGGTAGTGGGGTTAAATGAGTTAACCCCTGTAATAAGCTATTCAATCAGATGAACGGTTGGAGCTGAACTCGGTCAGCGAGAAACAGTGATTCTCATGGGCTGCGGTGGCTGTCTGGATGCGGAATTAACCCATTGACTGCCAGGTGAAAGCGGATTTCTCGTCTCTGAAACCACTGCACGTCGACCGACTGTGACATTCGCGTGAAGGACACAAATGAAAACGGGACCAGACGCGGGCACGTGGAGCACACAGGAATAACAAGAGACATAAATCCTCAATGAGGATTTGTGTCTCTTGCAGATGGGTGGCGTTCGCCTTGCCCCGGCAGTTAACGGGTTAAATGTCTGGAAATTGAAAGCATGACAGCCGCTTTGCGTGCATATCGCATTGTGCCCCGGGGCGCCGTTCCCGACGAAGATTGAAATCAATGTTTATAATTATGTATGGAGGCTCTAGTTCCACAGCGCGAAGACATACAACAGGAAAACGTGCCGATGTTAGTGTTGCCTTTAACTGCCGGCAGGACGCTGATTGTGTTTCTGAACCGCTGAAATCGTTGCAAAAAAATTCATGCCGTCAAAGCTGTCAAAGAAACGTTGGTACAGAGTGGTGTCATCAAAGAGGCATAGATCCTCACGAGCCCCCGCAACTGCGGGAGGTTCATGAGGATATAATTATATACCTCTTGCGGTTTAGGCGGCGTTCAATTTTTTTTTCGGCAGTGAAGGGGTTAGCCCTTTCTCTGTCGGTCGATGAAACTTGCGAGGTTTCTGGAATCATCGCAGGTTCATTGCCAGTTAACCGTGTCTTCCTTAGGCACACAAATGAGAATGAAGTCAGCAAGAGGCATAGGCCTTCATGAGCCCCCCGCATTCGCGGGGGCTCGTGGAGGCCTATGTCTCATGTACTTGAGTTTTGTTTCTTGTGCTCGGGCAGTGAATGGGTTAATGCGTGTATTTGCTCTAAGTCTACAGGTAAAAGCAGGTAAGCACAACGGCCTTCAGTTCATAGTACAAAGGGCTGTATACCCAGCCTTTATCTAGTGTTATCAAACATCAATCTATTTCTCACCATTTTTATCCTGATGACACAGAGCTGTATGCCAGTGACCAACGCAAACATGTTAGTCAGATGTTCCAGTCTTTAGAGTCCTGTGTCACAGACGTTTAGAATAGGACCACACAGAACAAATTGCAAATGAATAGTGACAAAACTGAGGCCTTAAGATTTTCACGTTCAACCTCCACTGATCTCCCAGATTCGATCAGGGTTGGTCACTGAGAACAGTATCCCCTTTTCCGAGTCGGCCCGTCAAATCTTGGTGTTATCTTTGACAATAAGCTGACAATGAGAGAGCATGTCAACAATGTTTGCCAATGTTCCTTCTTTGAATTGAGGAAGATCAGTTCAATTTGACACCTTCTCACTACCGAAGCAACTAAAACGCTTGTTACCTTCCTTATTCTTTCCCGCATTGATTTTTAAAATTCCCTTTTGGCTGGTGTTCCTCAGAATTTTCTTGATAAACTTTAAAGAGTTATGAACTGCTCTGCTCGACTAATTTACATAGTATCGAAACGTGAGCACATAACACCCTTACTTGTTGACCTGCATTGGCTGCCTGTATCTCAAAGAACTGTGCCCAAGGTCTCTGTTAT
Source organism: Semisulcospira habei (assembly GCA_036245525.1). Taxonomy (NCBI): domain Eukaryota; kingdom Metazoa; phylum Mollusca; class Gastropoda; family Semisulcospiridae; genus Semisulcospira; species Semisulcospira habei. The sequence goes on from BTPG01000008.1 coordinate 127,087,450, forward strand.
TTGTTACAATGCTATTACCGGTTCTGCTCCCCCATATTTGCAAGTGCAAGTGCAATTTTTTACAGGGACTAAGACTTCCAGCTATCGCTGATTTCGTCTGAGGGGGGATGGGCCAGGGGAGGGGGGGGGGGAGGGGGCCTGTCTTGCTGACTGTCTGTCGCCCCGTCGCGCAGTGGCTGATGGTGTTGCCAGGGCCGGGTGGTTGGTGGTGGAGGAGGCGGGTGGTGAGGCCGGGGGACCGTTGCTTTAGTGCCAGGCTGGAGGGTGTTGACAGGCCAGCCACTCTAAAAGTTCTTGTACGAGTGGTGGCGGGGGTGGTGGTGGCCGGCGAAACCGTGGCTGGTGGAGGCAGGGTGCGGGGATTCGGGGTGGTGGAGGTGGTGGCCAGTGGATTCTGGGTCTTGGTGCTTGGCGTTGGAATGGGCGGGCTGGGTGGCGATGTGGTGGTGGTAGACGGAGGTGGGGTGGTGGTGTGGGAAGTAGTGCCGGGCGTTGCTGTGTCCTGAATCTCTTTGGTGGGCGGTGGCGTTGGTGGGTTGTAGTTTGTTGTGTCTTGGCCGGTGGTTGAGGGTTGTGATTCTTGTTCTCTTCATCGGGGGTCGTGGTGGCCGTGTTGGTGGTGTCAGTCGGTGGGGCGTCTGCCCTGGCCTTCTGTTGCCTTGGTAGGTCAGTGTTGCATCCCCTCTCATGGGTTGCTGGTGGTGTCGTGAGGCGCTCTCGGTCATTGGTCGCTGTGGTGGTTGCGGTTTCGGTATCTTTGTTTGCTGTGGTTACTGTCGCTTGGCAGTTGCTGTCTTGTTGTGTTTTGACTGCTTGGCTTCCGCTGTTCGTAGTTTTGGGTGGACAGAGATCGGCGAGTTCTCCAGTGTCTATTAGCCATCGTGTGGCGACGAGTGCTCGGTGGTACTCGTCCCCCTTCACTGCGTCGATGACTGGTATTGCTGACTGTAGCAACAGTACCAGGTCGATGACGTCCATTTTCTTGAGACGAATCTTCTTCTCTCTCTTGGTCCACGCCCGTTTCTTTAGTAGGTGTTCAGGGATGTGGACTGACCCTGGGGAGGGTGGGGAGACAGACTCTGTGGAATTCGTCGTGTCTTCGGATTCTGGTGGCGGTAGGGTCTCTGGTAGGCAGGCAGTCTCTTGTGCGGCTGGCTGCTGGTTGAGCTCTTGTGTTGGGGGCTCTTTGGCGGGGGCTGTCTCCTCTTCTTCTTCGTGTTGGTATTGTTGCATGCTGAGTGAGTTGAGTTCATTTTGGAAGAGTTGTCTTAATTCCGGCGGTGGTGTTTCTTCTTCGGGGGCTGCGGCATGGTTCAACTGGCTCAAGCTTCTCCGCATGAGCTCGTCGAACTTGGGAAACAGCCCCCTCGGCGGTATCGGCATTCCTTGAAGTGCCAGGCGTTCGAAAGGTGTCACCTGTCGTGGTGGGTGGGCTGTTTGCTGCGGGGGCGGGAGCCCCCACGTTGGTTGTTCCCTTGGCTGAATTGGTTGCGGCGCCTGGGGGGGAGGGGGTGAATCCCCCACCTGTTCCCAGTACGGCTGCGCTGGCTGATCTCTTCGCTGAAAAGGTGGGGACAATGGAGGCCGTTGGCTTCTTGTCACCTTTGTAGCCTTTGTTTGCTGTTGTGGCGCCTGAGGGAGACTGGCGGTATAGTCTTCCACCTGGTCTTTGTTGGTTCGGCGTCTGTTCACCCTAACAAGGGCGGGCGGCTTGTTTTTCTTGGAGGCCATCTGTGCTGTTACTTGGCTTTGCTTGAGGCGAGGCTTGGTCTCGGTTGGCTACCCCGCGGAGCGGTGTCCGTTCTCCGTTGGGTCTCTGTTTTCTCTCTGGCTAGGCGAGGAGCGGAGGACCGTTCTCCTCGGCTGCTGTGAGTCGAATCTTTTGGTGCGAATGACTGACGTGTATTCTTTCTCCGCTGTTTCCTAAATACCCCCCAGGGATGCCGGTGTCACAGAGCATAACGACCCCTTCGCTAAACGGACCACGGATCCTCCCCCATATTTGTCCGANACCTGGTTCATATTTATACGCCTTCAAGATCCCTCCGTTCAGCATCAGACATGCGTATTTTCAGAGTTCCTAGGCGAAAGAAGTTTAGCCAGGGCCAGCGTGCCTCTTCTTATTTCGGTCCAGTCACCTGGAACGACCTTCCAGCCATGTCAGACATGCCCCAACTCTGTGTGCTGCAAAATCACTGCTTAAGACATATCTGCTTTCTTATGCATATAGTTAGATGCATTTTTAGTGCTGTAACTGTTCTTGTAACGGTGTGTGTGTGTGTGTGTATGTGTGAGTGTGAGCTTTTGATATGTGTCACTTTAGTTTTTGTAACATAGCGGGTTTTTTCTTGTATTTTTTGTTCTGTGATTTTTGATCTTGTAAAGCGCTTAGAGCACCATTCATTTAGAGGTTAAGCGCTATATAAATGTACATTATTATTATTATTATTATTATTATTATTATTATTATTATTATTATTATTAGCGTCAGGCATTGTTGATTCCCATTGTAGCGCTCACCGTTGAGTAATGTCGACAGGCAGGTTTAGTTGTGCCGTACAGAGAGAGAGAGAGAGAGAGAGAGAGAGAGAGAGAGAGAGAGAGAGAGGAGAGAGAGAGAGAGAGAGAGAGAGAGAGAGAGAGGAGAGAGAGAGAGAGAGAGAGAGAGAGAGAGAGAGAGAGAGAGAGAGAGAGAGGAGAGAGAGAGAGAGAGAGAGAGAGAGAGAGAGAGAGAGAGAGAGGAGAGAGAGAGAGAGAGAGAGAGAGAGAGAGAGAGAGAGAGAGAGAATGAATGAATGAATGAATGAATGAATGAAAAAAATGAATGAATGAATGAATGAATGATACTTTATTTCTCAAGGATGGAAACAATAGGCGCACAGGTCTCTTTTCATGTTTGTCCTTGCTAAACTACAACATTAAAAGCAACATTAAAACAATATGTTAACAGCACAAAACAAGCGGCTACACCCACAGGTTACTTGTGTTACATTCCGATACAAGTTCCAAAGTCGCTGAAGATTACACACACACACAACAAAATGACAGGGTCTTGGGGGGGGGGGGGGGGGTGCGATGTAAAGTGTGTTTATAGAAAGCGACTGCACACTTATGATACAGCTACTCATGTGTAGGAATTTAGTGAGCAGGCAAAACACCACGATAAAGAGAGATATTATGTAAAAGCTAACAAGTGCAAAACGGAGGACCACAGGAAATCATTGACATGACTCTTTTGGACATATTATCTACGTTTCTTTCAAGTTTGCTCAGAGATGTATTTAAAAGCTTTCGTCCTAAACAATGGAAGATGTCTCGTTTGCTGTATATGTGGAGGAAGTGAGTTCCATAAATAGGCACCCGCGTAAGAAAGGCTGGATTTAAACAAGTCAATTCGGGGCCGTTCAATGACTAGACTGTTCCTCAAAGTGCTGTAAACCCTTTCGCTCTCAGTGAAAAGCTTAGCCAGGTAGAGAGGGGGGGGGGGGGGGGCTTTCCCGTTCAGTGCTTTGTGCATAAGCACGAACTTATTAAACGTAAGGTGTTGATGTAAAGGAAAGAGCCCTGTTGCCTGAAGCTTTTCCTCCAAAGTTAGAGAGGGGATTGGGAGGATCAGTTTAACTGCGTGATTGTATAGAGAATTAATCCGCTTAAGGTTAGCCTTACTACAGCCGTCCCAAATAGTAGATGCGTAGTCAATGTGAGGTTTAATGTAGGAGTTGAAAAATAGCTTTCGTGTCTTAGTATCAATGATAGATTTTAATCTTGACAATAAAAATAGCTTCTTTGATAATGTTTTCCCTATTTGTGTTAGATGGGGCAACCAGCACAGTTGGTCATCAACAATTACCCCGAGGAGGCGATGTTCCTTGACTTGCTCAATGGGAACTGAATCAAAAGAGAGGTTAAGTGAATGGGGGCAGAGCTGATGCTTTAGAGAGGTTAAGTGAATGGGGGCGGAGCTGATGCTTTTGGCGTGTTGTGATTAGCATGCTTTTCGTTTTGGATGGATTTACAAGCATTTGATTATTTTTGCACCACAAGGAGACCTCCTGAATACTAAGCTGAAGATTGCTTGATATTTCAGGTAGAGTTTTCCCGCCAGCGTGAAGAGTTGAATCATCGGCAAACATGTCACATTCGGTATTTGGATTGGATATATGAAGTGGAAGATCATTTATAAACAAACAGAAAATTAACGGTCCTAGTATGGATCACTGGGGCACACCATACTCAACACGCTTTTCAGAAGAGAAGGTAGCATTGATGTACACAGTTTGAATTCTCCCTATGATATATGAACGAAAGAATGAGAATGTCCCTGAGCTGTTATTGTTAAAGTAGCAGTCTAGGTTCTCTAATAAAATTTCGTGGTTTATAAGGTCGAACGCTTTTTTTAGGTCTAGAAAGACAGCACCAGACATTTTGGTTCGGTTGATGTTGAGCAGCCAAGTGTCAATCATATGAACCAAGGCAGTGTAACACGAATGTTTAGGGCGAAAACCAGATTGATATTTATTCAGGAGAGACTTTTCTTCCAGGAATTCGAGAAGATATTTGTGTACATGCTTCTCAATAGGCTTCGATATAATAGATAATATGGATATAGGCCGAAAATTATTTGGATCAGATGTGTCTTTTGTTTTGGGTATAGGTACCACTTTAGATTTTTTGAAAGCCGCCGGAAAAATATTATTTTGAATACATAGGTTGTAAATATAGGTTAAGCTTTCCACAATGTATGGAAGAGAAAGTTCGAGGATAAAACCATTGATACCATCATTGCCAGCTGACTTTTTGTTCTTGAGACTAGAGATAAATCTGCCCACTTCATGTACAGCAATGCAGGGGATATTAAAAGCATCGCCCGCGGACAGTCTTTGCTTACAAAAGTCAGTAAGCTTCTGCGATGCGACATGTTCCACCTGATCCAAACCTTCAGCATGTAGTAAAGATTTCTAAAATGAAGTGGTCGTTAAATGCATCGGCTGTAAGGTTGACAGTCGTATTTGCAGAACGATTTTTACTATTGTTAGTTAGTAAGTTTAAAACTTTCCATATTGAAGACGGATTCCCGCCGCGTATGGTTTTCTCTACCAGTGCTTTTTGTGCCTCCCGGATAAGGTATTTGACTCTGTTACGTAACCTTTTGAGCTCAATAAAATCTTTGTCCCGCTTGGCTCGATTTCTGGCTTCCATGGTTTGTTTAATCTCCTCCGTAATCCAGGTGGGGGGCTCACGGCACCCGACTCGTTTCCTTTTTAAGGGGACATGCTTATTTAGCACTCCGAGGAACAGCTCAAGCCACATTGAGAGCGCTACATCAGGGTCATTGTGATTGTAAACTTCATGGAACGGCAAAAAACTGAGGTCATGAAGGAAACTATCTCTATCTAGTTTTCTAAAACATCTATAAGTAATGTATAAATGTTGGGTTCGGCTCTGTTTAGGAACATAACATGACCATGTACAGGTGATGGGAAAGTGGTCACTGACAGCTAGTGAAGGGACATCAGTTTCAATGATAGCTTGAGGGTTGTTAGTATAGATGTGGTCAATCAAAGTACACGAAGAGTGGGTTACTCTGGTTGCAGTGGTAATCATCTGTTTTAGTCCAAACAGCATTGTTGTACATTGCCACATCGAATGGGGTTTTGAGATGTCAATGTTAAAATCACCTAGAATGAGTATATCCCTGCCTGTGTCATTCACTTTATCCATCACCTGTACAAATTCGTCATACCACTCGGCAGTGGATGCTGGATTCCTATACACAAAGCCAACTAGCAGTAGCGACGTGTTAGGAAACTTGACTTCCAACCACATGCATTCCACCTCCTTTGTCTCAAGATCAAGACGTCTGCGTACACTGTGCTAAACAGTGTTGTGCACATAAACAGCTAGCCCAGTATGACCAGGAGAAGTTGCATCACGTCGAATAAGAGAAAAATTCGGAATACTGACACATGCGTCAGTGATTCGAGAGTCCAGACGAGATTCAGTGAGACCAAAGAGGTGGAAATGTGACGGCTGGTTCAGAAACAGGGAGACATCATGTACTTTCGCGGATATAAATGATACACATTTAAATGTCCGACTTTCAGTCCTTGAGTGGCTGAGCCACTGGATCCACTCGCCATATTGTTCGTTGTATATAGACACTAGTGTACACACTACGACATATAAGTCTGTACGACTGATCTTTGTACAGAAGAAGAAAAACAATTTAGATAACTAAGAGTTCACGAAAACTTTCACTATACAGTCACACACAGGCCTCAAACGAGTACATTCAAGTTATAACCCGCGCTATTCAGTCCACACATGACTAAAAACCAAAATTTACTAGTTTCACCTTCCAAAGTGCAGATTCACCGTCAGGCACAGTGGATATGACAATGAAACAAATCCGTGTGTCCCTTTTCACGCAGCTTCTCAAAATAACCGCTTAATGTCAGAGAGAGAGAGAGAGAGAGAGAGAGAGAGAGAGAGAGAGAGAGAGAGAGAGAGAGAGAGAGAGAGAGAGAGAGAGAGATATGATGATGATGATGATGAATCTGTTACTGCAGGATAAAGCTATAGGCAACACAATGCTTATCTTACATGCTGTCCTGTAAACAAAACAGAACACAGCAGGAAAACAAACGCAGCATACAAAGAAAACAAATCAAGGGAAAAAATTAACGAACACAAAAGGTGAACTGATTTTTTTTTAAAGGCGTTAGAGAATTTGTGACTGCCACCTATGCAAAAGAAGCGAAATAAACATGAGAGAGAGAGAGAGAGAGAGAGAGAGAGAGAGAGAGAGAGAGAGAGAGAGAGAGAGAGAGAGAGAGAGAGAGAGAGAGAGAGAGAGAGAGAGAGAGAGAGAGAGAGAGAGAGAGAGAGAGAGAGAGATTCACTGATTCAATGGTTCATTGAAGCTTTATTTATCAACGGTTGAGGCATTGATATCGTCATAGACATGGCCATTTTTCAAACCTACCGTTGCTACAAAACTACGAGACAATAATTTATACACAAAACTAAGTATATAGTTATATGTAAATGAAACAGAAACAGTGCTAGTTTAGGGAAAGAAATTCCCATGTTGATCTCACACTCCTAAACACACACACACACACACACACACACACACACACACACACACACACACACACACACACACACACACACACACACACACACACACACACACACACACCATCACACACGCACACACAGAGTTTGTAACTAGGAGCAAACGTAATCAGATTTACAGGGCAGTATATATTTCACAACGGGTCTACCGTCACGCATTGCTGTTTCCTGTTTTGCCAGCTGAAGGAGATGGATTGACCATGATAATTCAAGGGTAATGCCGGTTGAACTCGGCGCCTATAGGCGCCAAGCTGATCCAGCACTACCCTTGAATTATCATGGTCAATCCATCTCCTGCTGTATTAGGGCGTTGGGGCTAAACGGGTTAGGATCGCTTCTCGTGACTGCCGTGTTTTAGGTTTACGTGACTTGTGAAAGGCCCTGGTCGTGATCCGTGATTCGTGCCGAGAACTATTGTAACAACCGCAAAGTCGTGATGACTCAAATTTAACCCTTTTTAGCCCCGGGACCCTGCAGCAGGAGATGTATTGATCATGATAATTCAAGGGCAGTGCCAGATGAGCTTGGCGCCTTCAGGCGCCAAGCTCATCTGGCACTGCCCTTGAATTATCATGATCAATACATCTCCTGCAACTGGTTCATAGTCGTTAGGCAACACCTAAAAGAATTGGAGAAATGGGACCTTGGGGCTAAGAGGGTTAAGGCGATCTGCTCCATGGCAGGCCGCTTGGGCTGCTAACATTCGCCGATTCCAACTGGTTATAAACGTTGTCTTCCCTCACCTAAGACTGTTCTACCCTTCTTTTCACAATCCATGTGAGTAGGCCCACATAACAGAGGTGCCGCACGCCTCTACCGCTCCTTGTGCGCGACGGGGAACTGTTCAGCGTAGAAAGGAGAAAACTCGCGGCAGAAACGTCTCCTTTATTTACGACTGACGTTCATACTCTAGTGTCAGACGTCAATAACACTTACAAAGGATATATCCTGCAAACTATTAACTCGTTCAGTGCCAGCGGAGAAAGGCTGTGCCGGTTTCTGCAGCCATCGTTAAGTCTACGCCAGAGAACGGCTTTGTCAGGAACACGGATTCAAAGTGGTGTCGTCAAGAGGCATAGATCCTCATGAGCCCCGCAACTGCGGGGGCTCATGAGAATCTATACCTCTTGCAGTTGGGTGGTGTTCACTACTGATTTTCTCGGCACTGAACGGGTTAACCTCTTGTTCCCCGGAGCAGGTCCTTGTTTGTCTCGTGATTTGTGACTGAAACGACTGAAATGACTGTGACTGGAAATCACTTAGAGAGGAAATCATCAAACTGACAATAACAATCCTAGGTCGCATAGTCATGCATGGAACATGTTTCAGGCATGACTCCACGAGACAGGATGTGACAGTAATCTTCTCCCCCCCACCCCCTCTCTCCTTCCCCGGCCCCTTCTCCCCCTCCCCACCCCCTCTCCCCACACATCCCTTCGATCATTACTAGGTTAAAAAGAAAAAGTAAACGTTGACTAACGGTCGAATCACAAAATGGGGTGGGCATGCAAGGTCCGTGTATTGTTCCGCTAACAATCGCTCCCTAGTACAACCACTCAGTATAGACAACTGTTTACCCGAGGGTGAGGCCACGTGTACTGAGTTTGGTTGTCTGGCCAGTCACCTAACCCTTTCGCTGCCATCGCCATCTGCTGGATAAGGCTCGACCGTGGCAACTCAAGAGTAGTGCCTAATTATCTTGGCGCCTTTTCAGGTGCCAAGCTAATCAGGCACTACCCTTGAGCTATCACGGTCGATTCAATTCTGCGCCCATTAAGAAGAAAAACAAGAAAGGCTTTAATACCTCGCAAACAGTTTTTTTAAATACAAACAACGGATCTTCTCGAACGTGAGCAGTCATTTTGTTTTTGAGAGTGTAAGGGGCTAAGGCTAGTCAGTCTGCTGGCAGTCAGATTCAAAGAGTGATTTTAACACCCGGAGCATGGATTGAGTGCTGACACCCAACATGTTGCGAATAAGCAGGTAAGGACGCCACACCGGAGATCTTGTTTTTGAGCACGAATCGGCATTTTTTCTTTCCAAAATGCTTTATTGTATTACATGTTGTTGTTTTTTTGTACGCTATTTTATTTAAGTTCATTTTTTGTTTGTTTGTTATACTGCTGATAGCTGTTTAGCGTTTCACGAAAGGTGAAACATCTCTCCGTCGAGTATTGTCTGCCAGTGTTGCGTATTGCGAGTCAATCATATATAACGCAGCTTTTCTTCAGTATACAGTTGTCTGATATTAATCCTGCGGGAAAAAAAAAAAAAAGCTATCTGGCGCTTCATTGAAATGCCAGTGGACGCAGATGATTGTGTTCGTGAAATTTTCAGTGATTTAACGCATAAAGGCCTCAACAGTCAGAGAAACGTGGATACAAAAGTGGTGTCAGCAAGAGGCGTAGATCCTCATGAGCCCCCGCAACTGCGGGGGCTCATGAGGATCTACGCCTCTTGCATCTGGATTGTGGACACGTTTTCTCGGCAGTGAAGAGGTTCAGGCAATGCCATTGAACTGTCAGACCGGACTCATCTTCCACACCTGAATAGCTTGGTCGTTAACCTACTTAACGGAAGGGCTAGCTAGACTCGAACCAGGGAATCTAGACAGAACGGGTGATTGCCAAGCGTGTACACGCTTGGGGAATAATGCCCTTCTTTGTTTGTCAAATTTGAAAATATCTTGAGAAACTGTTTCGTTCGTGTTCTTCCAATGCGTTTTTCTTGCTGCATTTTTTTTTTTTTTTTTTTGGTGTTTGTTATTTCTCTAACCCCTCGAGTGGTGAGAAAAAATGAACACGATCCAGCTGCGCTGCGCTGTCTGCCTCTTGCAGGTGGGAAGTGTCTGGATGCAAAATAAACCCCCTTCACTGCCAGTGGACGCGGATTTCGCGTCTCAGTGAAACCACTGCACGCTGACCCACATTCGCGTGAAGAACGCAAATGAAATGGGATCAGACGTGGGCAGAAAAAAAACACAAAACTCACAAGAAACAAATCCTCACGAGCCCCCCCCCCCCCCCCCCCCGCGACTGCGGGGTGGGGGTGGGGGTGGGGGTGGGTGGGTGGGGGGGGGGTGGGGGGTGAGGGTGGGGGGGGGGGTGATGAAAATCTATGCCTCTCGCTGCGACCCGCCATTTGTATCCACGAGCCTTGAACGGTTGTGGCTTTTGGTCTTTGAATGGGCAAATATTTCAGAAACGAAATATGCGTTTTATGAGTGACAATGAATGGGTTAAGTTTGGGAACCGTTGCCCCATTGCTATAGCTTAACCCATTTTGCCCCAACGCACTGCACCAGGAGGTGGATCGACCATGATAATTCAAGGGTAGTGCCAGATCAGCTTGGCGCCTGATGGCGCCAAGCTGATCTGGCACTACCCTTGAATTATCACGAACGACCCATCTCCTGCAGTTGGAACATAGTCGTCAGTCGTCACACTTCCAAAATTTAAGAAAGGCGGCGTTTGGGGTTAAAGAAGTTAAGATGATTTTCAGCATGGTCGTGCCTATAACTGGCCGGAACAAATTCTCCAGGCTTTGCTGATTGGAGACTCGAGGACCGAAATACCACGCAGTTCGCTTTCAAATTATTGATCCTTCCGTCTTCTCAGTGTATTAGTGATTCACGACCTTGTCAGTAATGGAAGAGAATATGATTATGCATCATGCTTGATCCGAAAATATCGGGCATTAAGGATCCTTTTTTTATGCGGCTAGCCTTATCAGATTCAAATCAATTTCCCAGACTGGGAGGCGGCACGTCACGACTTTACCGTGCAAACCTTTTGCAATGTGAATGTAATATTCCATGTAAATACGGGTCTCGCCACTCTCACATTCAGGCGTTACGTCTGTCTTTATTTTCCTGCGCGGCAAAGTGCAACGCGAAATGGGTCGACGATGCTGCCACTCCTTCGCTGCCACTGATCACGGATTTCGGCGCGTCAGAAACCGCTGCACACTGATCGACGTTCGCCGCGCAAAGAACGCAAACCAAATGGAACCAGAAACAGGCATAGAGAACCACGGGACCACCGTGCCAAGAGACATAAATCCTCATGAGCCCCCGCGTCTGCGGGGGCTCATGAGGATATATGTCTCTCGCAGCTGGTTAGCGGCGTTCGCCTTGCTCCGGTATTTTAAGGGGTTAACTATTTGTGTTTCCGAGAAAAGAACAAGATGGGATGAACCATAACCCACAAAGTCCCTTTTATATGAGAGCTGTCCTCGCTGTCAATGGTCTCTACCTTTTGTCTTTGACCTGATTCTGATGTTGAATTATCTCCTATTGAAAATCTGCCAATGCGTCAGCGAGTTCTACAAGGGGCCGCACAGGACATACGCGTCATTGATTTGTCAAACGTTTTTTTGTCATGACGTAAGTTTTAGTTTTTACGTAATTGTATATTTTACGCGATATGAGTTTCACTTTCGCTTCATAGGCTTGAGAAAATGGTGACAAAACTAGTACTTCACGGTACAATTTCAGTCTTGCTATAATGTGTGTGAAAGCAGGTTGACTTTACCTAGCTACATGATATACTAAGTACACGGGTCACCTGCGTGCTCTTCTGAAAGCGCGTGTGTGTGCGCGTTAGTGCGTGCGCGCGCGCTCCAAACATCTCCAAGAGGCATAGATCCTCATGCGCCCTCCAGGTGCATGAGGAACTATTCCTCCTGGAGATGCGCGCATGTTTGAGAGAGAGAGAGAGAGAGAGAGAGAGAGAGAGAGAGAGAGAGAGAGAGAGAGAGAGAGAGAGAGAGAGAGAGAGAGAGCCGCGCGTGCGAGAGAGAATGACGTCATATTTAGAGTATTATGTCAGTGTCTGCGTGGTGACGGAGTTGCCTCATTTACGTCACCGCCACTGTCTGACTTTCTCTAAAAAATAAAGGTTGGTTTTTTTAGTGTTTTAGTTATTTTCTGAAAAAAATTAATTTTTACTAAAGAAGTTGAAAACGGATACAAAGCTGGCTAACGGCGGAACTCGTCCAATGTCTTTCTCCAAACTAGCTAAAAGCAAAAGTTCAAGTAAATATGACAAAAATTACGGACTCTAACGGTCAACCGACTTCCTATAAACGGTTGTTTATGTCTTCAATGAGGCATTTGATTGCAATATGCTCGGAGGCTGTCTTAGCCACCCACGTAAGAAAGTATTCAGTCGCCAAGTTTCAAGCTTGTGTGTACAGAAATATCGGAGATTCTCTTGTTTACATACATACGCACACACATTCATACATATGCACACACGGCGTTGCCGGTCCAAGCCCGGATGAAAAAGGAGGGAAAGGCTACGCCAAAACTACAAAGGAAACTACGCCAAAACTGCTAGTCCCCAATCACTATCGGCCAGTGGGACAGTAAACGGGAACAAAGCAAGCACAAACGGTGCTTCGCGCCAAATGTACGTTCAGCAGCGAGTTTAGCTTAATTAGACATGACGTAATTTTTATCTTGTTACTGACTTCAATTGTTAGAGGTTTAGCATGCCCGCCTTTAAAGCATCATGGACATGCTATTAAATTCGCCCCACCGCGACCCGTCCTAAAAAAAGTCCCTTCTATAAATAGAAGGGACTTTAAAATACGGGGAAAAAATGTTTATGTTTTGGTCAGGCTATATAATTATATATGTGTTCCGAGGCTTTCTGCACAATCTGTTGAGGTACAGGTTCCAACTATCGTCAGGGAATGGGGAAAGGGGGTGGGCGTGGGGTGGGGGGTAGGGGGGGGGGGTGGGAGATGGTGGTAGTGGAGGGGAGTCAACAGCATCAAAATACATGTGTGACAGTCTTCAGTGCCTGGAGACTGTCAGCTCAGTTTTGTTCAAAACGCCAGAAAGCCGCAATAGTCAGCTTTTGGGTTAAGAACAGCCCTTCAGCTCGCCAGTTCCATCTGCATGAGGCCGCAAGCAATCTCATGAGCCCATGCGTCCATAGGGGCTCATGAGAATTTATTTCTCTTGCTGGCCATGGTTCTTGCGTTTGTCCGTGAACCAGTCGGCGTTTCAAACTTTTGCACTGTCACCCATGGAAATACAATTTCGCGCCAAAATGTCATTTACAATGTTGCACGTGAACACCATTGAAATTGTACTTTGAAAAAAATCTGGCAGTGATGGTATTTCTGCGACGTACCTACCCATCATAAGTGATGTTTTTAACTTGATTCTCAACACGTGCACTGTTTCTCCGCATACCAGCAGGTATCACGCATACATGTAATGCGTTACTACAGCTAAACATTTACCTCCGTCTGTTTTGTAATTATATGTATACGCATGATGGTGCAAAATATATGTGTGTTTGTGACTGCTCATTAGTTGTGGTGATTAATACCCTTCCACCGAAAACAACCCCCCCCTCCCCCACCCCCCCAAAAAAAATAAATAAATAAATAAAAAACAACCGCCCGGCCACCGTGGGCCTTACCTCCTTCGCTGCATTTACAAAGATGTATATAGGTTTAGCAAGAGGCATGGAGGGGCTCATGAGGATCTATGCCTCTTGCGCCTGCAGATGGGGGACCTAGTTCTCGCACACGTACGATGTATCATGTAGATTAATTGCAAACAGACAGATGCAGATGTACGTATGGTGATCTAGTATGTTCTGTATTTTCACAACCACTATAAGCTCACCATTTCGCCGATTTACGGTCGTCAAGGCACCAGGGGCCAGTTGCATGAGCGAGCTTTAGTCCTGCACCAGCCAGCAATAGCGGCGCACCTTGCTTAGTGGCTGGTGCAGGACTAAGCGCTCGCTCATGCAACTGACCCCTGGGCCGGGTGCGCACGGACTGCGCATCTCCCATGACAGCTGAAGCTGGAAAGGTGATACGTACCGCACAGTGCTACACACAGCGGGTATCGTTTGCTTCATAACAAGGGCACGGACGGCGTCTCTATAAGGCTTGCCGTTCCGCCACTGACAACTGATTCATTGACCCCCTTCACTGCCGAGAAAAAAAGAGAACACGATGCAGCTGCAAGAGACATAGATCCTCATGAGCCCCCGTGACTTCAGGGGCCCATGAGGATCTATGCCTCTTGCTGGGACCAATTTGTATCCATGTTCCTTGGGCAGATGACGGCTTTGGTAATTTTTTTCAGATTTTAAATGTGTCCAGCGGCAGGGAAGGGCGGGTTGAATCCTAGGACAAATAATTGAATGCTAGGACTAAATAATTTATCTTAAGACTAATTCGATTTAATGCTAGGAATAAATATTTATTCCTGGGACTTATTCAGACCCGGCAATCAGCCATAATGTCTCAGGCGAAATCAGTCGTCCATTGAATGAACGTATTTTGGGTCTATGAGCGTCTTTGAACGAAAGTCCATGACTGGCGGTATTATTTAGATTTAATCTTAGGAAGAATTACATTTTGTCCTGGGAATAAATACATTTTGTCCTCGGAATAAATACCTTTTAATTTTTAATATTTTTTTCCCCTGGACTGAATAAATATTTTCAAGCCCGATCCGTCTGTGAGTAGAAAGAATTTAGCGACGGGAACCGAACTCAATGCCATTGCCCGCACGTGCTCACCTTACGTGTAAATTATTCATCTTACCGCAGTGTAAGCCGGCAAATTTCCTCCGGGTCACCGAGGGCACCGGAAGAGAACTTCTCCTGGAGATAGATCGACCTTGGCCGCTGATTAAGGATTGCTACAAGGACTGTCAGATGCCGAGAGACAAATAGGCTGGATCCGAAGCTGGCTTCAGGTTCCACTGACGTCACGTGGAAAAGCGGTCACAGTATGCAAAAGCCAATCGTGCCGACGTCGACCGCAGTCGGCCCGTGCACAGCTGTGCCCGATGACCTTTTGAATACTGGGATGGCATTCGCTGGTTCCACAGATATATACATATTCGATTTTAGTCAAAGGTGACAAAGGAACAGCGCTTAATTTCTCATAGACCATTCACCGATACAATTAGCTACAGTTTGTTCGTTCGTTAGCGGTTATTTAGTTAGCAAGAAAGTTCTTTAGTTATTTACTTATTCATTTAGCTAGTTATTTAATCAGTCATTTAGTTAGTTAGTTAGTTAGTTAGTTTGTTCAATTCGTTTGTTCGTGCCTTTTTATAACGTATTGCAATTGACGTAAAATAATTAAACTGTCGACCGGCGTATATAAACGTCTGCGCAGTCTCGATGAGTTATTTCTTTAATAGCTTGTTCCATAGCACGTCCGTTGAAATATCCTGGTAAATGAAAGTGGCACAGTTGCCTTGCCTCAGTGTACATGTACTTCCATAGGCAATAGCTGTCCCTGTCCCCGGCATAACCCGCATGTTAGGACTTAGGACTGTCCATTATCACTACTAAGTCAGGCTTACTGTCCCTGGGACACCAGAGTGTATAGGGGACTAGCATGTTTGTCATGATCTATGGAAAGGGGGACGGGGGGGGGGGGGGGGGGCGGAGGGAAAGTTGGGGGGGGGGGGGGGGAAGGTCAAATAGGTTGTAGAGAGCCGGCAAGGACAAAGCCGTCCGGCAGTCTGGCCATGCTAGGTTGAGTCCATTATCACTCGAGTGCCGTGGACTTTAAAACCCGAACTAATCAACCGACCAACCGATGCGTCATTTGAGTCCTAGGCGTCAGGACGAAAGCATAGCGCCGCCGCCTCAGCAGCTGTATCCGAAGGTGTACCTTGGGCAACCGCCCCTTTAAAGGCCCCGCCACACGTGCCGGTTGTGCCCCGATTTTGAAGCCGATTCCGATCCGATTGCGATCGGATGACGTCAATTTTCCGATCCGGTCCCAATCGGCTGGGAATCGGGTGTGTAGAACCTGCTCTATTTTTCCGATCCGAATCGGCCCCGATCGTAAGCTTCAACCAATCAGAGCGCGTCTCGCAAAGCACGTCGTTTCAGTTTGAAAATGGCGGAAGATCAGTACCACCATCGTTGCCGATGTCTCGGCCGCCTCTTCCCGAATATGATGCAAAACTGCTGATAATGCAAGCACATCATCATCACTGTCAAAACTAGCAGCCATTTTGCAAAAACAGGTACGACTTTGATCCTCGGTTCAAACCGGTCGGCTAAACAAGTCGGGAGGTGTGTTGATGATGATGATGATATTGACAGGGACATGGACTTCCAGCTCTCGCTGATTTCGTCCAGGGGGGGGGGGGGGGGAGGTGGGCCAGGGGGGAGGGGGGGGGGGAGGTCGTCTCTCTGTCGCTCCGTCGCTCAGCGGCTGATGTTATTGCCGGGGCCGGGTGGTTGATGGTGGAGGAGGCGGGTGGTGTGGCCGGGGGACCGTTGCTTCAGTGCCAGGCTGGGGGGTGATGGATGGTACGCCAACCACTCGAGCAGATCTTGAATGAGTGGTGGCGGGGGTGGTGGCGGCCGGTATAACCGTGGCTGGTTGTGGTAGGGTCTAGGGAGGTTGGGTGATGGTGGTGGCGGCCAGTTGATCTTGGGCCGGGGGGTCGGGCGCTGGAATGGGCGGGGTGGGTGGCGGTGTTGCGGTGGCAGGCGAAGGTGCGGTGGCGGCGTGGCGAGTAGTGGTGGGCGCTGGTGTCGGAAGCGCTTGGGTGGTCGGTAGCGTCTGCGTTGCCGTGGGCCGGTGGTTGGTCCGTCGCCTGGCTGTAGCGGTGGCTGTTGGTGTGTTGGATCTGTTACCGTGGCCTTGTCTTCGCTTGTTGGAGCTAAGGCTGGAGGTGGAGTTGGGTCTGTTCCCATTCCGGCATCTTGTGTTGGCGAGGCGGTGTTCCCGCATCCCCTGTTCTTGGTGGTGGTGGTTGCCGTTCCTGTTTTTTTGGTCGCTGTCGCTGGGGCGGCTGTTGTCCTTGTTGTCTTCGTGGCTGGCGCTACTTGGCACTCGTTGTCCTTGTAGGTGGTGGTGGTGGTGGACTATGACACTGCGAGCACAAACTAACCTTGAATTGTCTCACGAGGGGTATGTATATAATACCATAACACCTATCACCAACTGACATGGTGCGAGCACGTACCACTGACAGGGTTGACCCGTCCACTGCCGGAAAAATGCTAACACCACCCAACTGCAAGAGGCAAAGAACCTCATGAGCCCCCGCAGACGCGGGGGCTCATGAGGTTCTTTGCCTCTTGCTGGCCCTGTTCATATATATTAGTGTTCTTGGACCGACGGGATTGTGTTGCATTTGTCGCTCTTTCAAAAGCATCATTTTTCACCCACTGGTAGGGAAGGGTTTGAAACCAGAGTTTGTATGGCATGAGAGATTTGTGGTAGAGCGTCGCTGACGATTCTATCCGTACGAGGACCAGCAAGAGAAGTAAACAGAACCTACCCTACCAGCAAAAGGCATAGTTTCTCGTGAGTCCCTGCAACCGCAAGGCGCCCATGAGGATCTACGCCTTTTGCAGATGTACCTGGCTTGGTCGAGGGGGGGCGCATGAGGTCTGGAGTACAAATCATGGTCAGGACAATCGTAAGCTCGCAGTGCTGGCAGTCACCGACGTCACCCTTTTGTCCCGGCAAATGGATGGCCTGGCATCTGCACTCGATTTCAAGTTCGCTAGCTGTCGTTGACACTGTGGTGCGCAATGAGTAACGACTACCAGCGTCGACAGCGAACGCCCGTTATCTCTGCTGGAGACATAGATTCTCATGTTGATTTGTATTTGCTGAAGATTTAGCATCTGGGACTCACGGTCTCATACGTATCCCGTGTTCATTGACCCCTTAGCTGCCAGTGGGCGTAGATTGTGCTTTTGGCATCTCCGATGTAATAATTCAGCCACATAGAACCCCAGGCATCCAAGGAACACGGATATCAGTGAAGTGGCGATGGCAAGAGGCATAGATCTTCATGAGCCCCCGCAACTGCGGGGGCTCATGAGGATCTATGCCTCTTGCAGTCGGATCGTGCTGACTTGTTTTCCGCACAGAAGAGGTTAAAGCCGTCACTTTTTATTTTCATTATCTCCCTCAGTGACTCCGATCTGGCCGCACCTCGCCGCAGCATCGTGCAAGATAGGATCAAGGCAGGTATAACCAACTAACTATCCGGTGAGCCAAACGTCCTCGGACAGAGACCCGCCGAAAGCTGCAACAGACGTCCGAGGGACCCGAAAGTTTTTCACTTGCTAGTCTGTGTGCATTATGCAACGCCCAACTAATTTACCTACTGCGGGTTTTCTCTCAGTTTTCGTTTTTTGCGTTAGCGTGATTGTTCAGTGTTGGCTGTTTGCGCTTTATGCAATGCCCAATTAATTTACCTACTATGGATTTCTCTCACCGCTTTCAGTTTTTGCATTAGCGTGGTTATGCAGTGTTGGCTGATTACGACACGATTATGCAACCACCAATTAGTTGATCTATTATGGGTTTCGGTTTCCCTTCAGTCGCTTTAGCGTGATTGTCGAGTGTTGTCTGTGACTGCTAAGTTGACACAGCGACTTGAAACTGAGAAACCTAGCAGACCTTTTTATTATTATTTTTTATTTAACCCATTCAGCCCTGACGCCGTTCGGCGCCAATCTAATCTGGCACTACCCTTGAATTATCATGGTCGACCCATCTCCTGCAACAGGTGCCTAGTCGTTTCACGACGCCTCCCAAATTTGGGAAATACGTGCGCATGGCTGAATGAGTTAAACGATCAGTAGCAACAAAACTGTCATCGAAAATTCCGCTGAGCGTAGCGAAAACAGCCATGTCCACTGACAAGGCCCGTGAGCGGAGTTAGTTTCAGCACACTGAGACCTAACATGAGGCTGAAATTTGTTTAAATGGTAGTGTTGTCCACTACGTTACACTACATTCACTCACTCATCTACAGGCGCCCCGCATCAATAGTTGCGGAAGCGTCGTATAGCGTTGCCGCCGGCAACGCTATACGACACGTCCGCAGCTATTGATGCGGAGAGGCAACGCTGTACGACACTTGCGCAGCTGTTGATGCGGGGCGCCTTGAATGAGTTTTACACACTCAACATCGCAGCTCAGGAGACAGATGGCCTGGCCCTCAAGGACAGTTTAACCTGTTGACTGCTGCTGACGATACTGTTCGGCGGCCGAAACTTGAAAGACGCGTAGTTACGCGTCATTTCCGCCAAACGATACCGTCAGCAATGAAATTCTAGTTTTGTTACCATTGCTCTTAAGTCTAGACGCCAGAGTGATACCCACAGTTATCGACATCGGTCCTTATGGACTTTGTGCACGTGGTACTGTGCCCCTTACAACGTTCACCGAGGAATTCTTCCAGCTTGCTTTTCCTCTGTCGTAGATCCGTGGTCCTGTTGTATTTATTTGTAATGTTATTGTATTCGTCTATGTCATGTTTGACTGCGTGTGTTAGCGCAATGAGTTTTTGCCACAAAAAGATTTTGCGCTATACAAGAACCATTCATTATTATTTATTATTATTTAATTCAGTGGCTAATCTGCGAGGATTTCTCAATAGTAGTGATTTCAACATGAGAATCAGGGCAAAGACAACAGGCAGAGACCCTTGACAGCGAGGCCGGCCAACTCTCATATAGAAGGGACTTTGTGGGTGATGGTTCATCCTATCTTGTCTCGGTTTTGATGATTACTTCAAATGCAGACATGCATCGCGTGGGCCGAAACACCTTCCATACCTTCATTTTCACTTCCATTACTGATCAAATTTTCACCGCAGCCAGGCCATTGCGGCGGCTTGGCAACAAAGTACACAAAATGCGTTATTACGGCAGATTTCTGTCGGCATGGCAACCATGTATGATTTATTGGGTGGGTTGATTGATTAGTTCGGGTTTAACGTCCACAGCACCGAGGTGATCATGGACGGCCCT
Organism: Semisulcospira habei; assembly: GCA_036245525.1. NCBI lineage: Eukaryota > Metazoa > Mollusca > Gastropoda > Semisulcospiridae > Semisulcospira > Semisulcospira habei. Next base: position 127,107,381 of record BTPG01000008.1, read on the forward strand.
GACGGGCGGGTTATGGGGGACAGGGAAATCTATTGGTCACCTCTGTACGTAAATACTGACCGAGCCACGCTTTGCGGTCACCGCATGCGGTATTCACTATTGTTTTCATCCCTACGTCACATGACCAGTCTTTATAGCGCAAACCGTACCATGTGACCGTGATACAAAAACGCTTGTAGCCACAAATGGCGGACTTCTTGTAGCTTTCTTTGTGACGCATCTTAGATGCGAGTTTTATTCTATAAAAGATCACCAAAACGTTCTAAAGTAAAAGTTACTTAGTGTTGTTCGAAACAACAAGCATACTCAGTACTGGAGATGGCAACGTCATGAAATATTTTTAATTACGTCATGTCTATATGTATAAATGTTTATTCCTTTGACGTCAGTCATGTCTGGCGTGATCCAGGTCGGAAGATATCTTCTTGATTTTTTTTAGAGAAAATAGTGGAGGAATGAAAACAAATAGGTTATTGGTAACAGGGGCTTGCTGCACGTACCCTTGTAGGCCTTCGGGAGGTCAAAGAAACCATTGTACCCCTCAGGCCTTCGGGGTACAATGGTTCCTTTGACCTCCCTCATGCCTACAAGGGTCCGTGTAGCAAACCCCTGCGACCAATAACTTATAGTGTCCACTGATTATATATAAAATACCGCCTGCGAGTATGCATAGAAGTGCTAATAAAGATAGATAATATAAGTTATTGGTCGGAGGGGTTCGCTACACGGACCTTTGTAGGCCTGAGGGAGGTCAAAGGAATCATTGTACCCCGAAGGCCTGAGGGGTACAATGATTCCTTTGACCTCCCGAAGACCTACAAAGGTCCGTGCAGCGAACCCCTCCGACCAATAACGTATTTGTTTTCCTTCCTCCGTTTATTGTTTAGAAAAAAAATCCGGTTTATGAAGACGGCCGCTTCTGTGGCGGATAGGTGACACCATTGAATATACATGTTCTGCCGGAGATTCCCAAAGTGTGACGTAGCATGATTCGGTGCGAAGCGCAAGTCTTGTTTTCGCGAGTAAAAAGCTAATCTTGGCTTGTGTACAGAATGATTCAAGCTGCAATGTCTACAAAAGGTCGTTAAAGTATTACAGTGACAGTGCTTCTTGACTGCTGTGTGATTCAGAAAAATTAAGAACTTTTTGATGAAGCGATCGGCATTTGACCACTGATGTGACAGCTTGTGCAAGTTAGCATGGTGCCTCGTGCTTTTAGATTCAAGATGACAGAAGAGGATGGCTTCGAGTGTGCAGCCTGAGATTGTCGTTGTTATATCCTAAAGTGTCATGTGTGTTGGGATATCTGGAAAAAGGAAGACTAAAACAAAACGCTCGTTGTTAACAGCAGGACTAGTGCTGATATGGATTTTAAGGTAAGATTTTATTTTACAGCGTAGACATGATGTCAGATAGTCTTCGAAAATTCGGGAGATGTTTTTCTTCAGATAGTCCCGCATTGAGTGACATGAAAATTTGGCAATAGCGTGCTTTGTGTAGTGTTGCTGGGTGTGTATTTTCGTTTTCGTTCTTGAATTTGTTGCTCTGTGCTTTGGTGAAATTGTGGCATGTTGCCTGTTGGTGGTTGAGCAGACGACAGTGTGTTGCCGGTTTGCAAGGATTGTGTCTCTGATTGGTTAAAAAAACAAACTCGGAAGCTATTTTTGTTCCGTGGTTTCCCGAACTTTGAAAATGTCTCGGTGGAAGGCTTTTGCTGTTTGCGCTGTGTAATTAGTGGTGAAACATTGTTTAGTTGGCTCCTCACGTCGTTAAAAATAAGGCAGATGATGTGTATTACGTCAAATAGGACTACTTTAGTGCGTTTTTTTCTGCTATTTTGTCGAACCGAGTTGCTATCAAGACTCGAAAACGAGGTCGTAACGCGTCATCGAGAGGGCTATAAAACGTCCGCCAATTTTCGCTACAGTGGTTTTTATATCACGGTCACATGGTACAGTTTGCGCTAAATTTACTGGTCGTGTGACGTAGGAAGGAAAACAACTAATAATATCTCACATGGCGGATTCTTTTTGTTTTCATCCCTACGTCACACGACAAATATTTTTAGCGCAAACTGTGCCACATGACCGAGCTACAAAAACCCTTGTAGCGAGAAATGGCGGACTTTTTGTAACCCTCTTTCTGACGCGTCTTGGGCGTCAGTTTTGTTTTGTTTTGTTTCAAGATCGCCATACGTTATAAAGTACAAAGTTGCTTAGTGTTGTTCGGAACAACAGACTCACACTACTGGAGACGGCGACGTCATGAAAGATTTTACATTACATCATACGTCTATTATGTATAAATATATATTCCTTTTACGTCAGTCATGTCTGGCGCGATCCAGGTCGGAAGATTTCTTTTTGATTTCTTTTACGAAAAAAGCGGAGGAATGAAAACAAATACGTTATTGGTAGATGGGGCTTGCTGCACGGACCCTTGTAGGCCTTCGGGAGGTCAAAGAAACCATTGTACCCCTCAGGTCTTCGGCCTTCGGGGTACAATGGTTCCTTTGACCTCCCTCAAGCCTACAAAGGTCCGTGTAGCAAACCCCTGCGACCAATTCACGTCTTTTTAATTAGAAATGATGGGTGCGGCCATTTTGAACATGACCTTCGACCTACTGGGGACGACTTCCGGTTTTGCTTGCAAACATGGAAGCTGTGAATACAAAACCCTACACAAGTTCCCAATCTAGCGGCCGACATTGCGCAGTAAAAGGTTGCCACAACAACGAAAAAAAGCTGTATGACTTGTTGCAAATGCCATGTTTTGACCACAAACCTTTCATTCGCCGTTATTGTTCGTGTTTGAAACCTTTTTGTTTGTAAAAAAGTGTATCACATCGCACACTATCCGATGAAATGGCCTGTTTTTTTTATCGGCCGGCCGTACACACTCGAGCGACACAAGTCAGTCTGAATTTTTATGTCTAGTTCATGTGTGTTTCGAGGAAGTTTTGCTTTAAATTGCCGGTACTCCTCATCGTCAGCGGACCAAACCGTGGCGGAGATAGTTATTTTGCGCAGCGCCTTTTTGTTGCACGTATCAAAATCTCCGTTGAAGTTATATCCCCATATTTTTGGTAGGGATTAGGACTACCGACTCTAAGGCCTACCTACTGATGCCAGCAGGTTGTTGTCTCACTCACGCCCTGATATTTTCATACGGTTTTTGTATCATGGGCGTGTGTGATCTTCAACTTTTGTGTAAATGTGTGGGTTTTTTTTTTTTTTTTTTTTTTTTTTTTTGTTTTTTTGTTTTTTTTTTTTTTGTTTTGTTTTTCCTCCAACTTTTTATGTTCTGTCAGTACAATAGTGAAACTTATTTTGTTCTGTTTTGTCGGTACAATAGTGAAACTTGTAGTAATGTACCCAGTAATTCATATTTATTGTCATGCTGATAAAATTAAAGAGTTTGTTGGAAGATTGTCAATTTTTTGTGTTTGTGTCATGAATTATCCTTAGAATGCATTACTCGCAATTCTTTCATTGTTTTCAGTATTATTATATTAATGTATACATGTATGGTGCAGCAATACAAGTTTTGTTGTCTCAAACATTTCATAAATAACATGAGAATATTTTGCCACCCAAAAGTAGAGACCAAACAAAGTGTAGAAATAGTGTTATTAGCTTGAGATACACTTGAAAACAGAACACTTAAATAACTACATGGCTACACAAAATATCTATGCATATACACGAAAACTTCGCAAAAAACTTTGCAACGCGCACACGTAAACACTTCTCTGAAAGGCCAAACCGGAAATGCTACACAGCCGAGCAACCTGTTAACCGACCCATTTGAGAATATTACCGTTTGGTAAAAAAGAGGTGAATAACGTATAGTGTCCACTGATTATATATAAAATACCGCCTGCGAGTATGCATAGAAGTGCTAATAAAGATAGATGGATGATTTTTTGTTGTTGTTCGTTGCTCGATGGTAATGCCACACTGGTTGCCTCCCTGGATCCGATCCGCATGCGGAGCGGATGGAGGGAGGCAACCAGTGTGAGCGTAGAGTCTGATTAGCTTTGCGTTTGATATGGTCGATTTTATTTATTTATTTAGTGCTAATAGCGATTGATGAATGAACTTTTTCTTTTGATCGCGGGTAGTGCCACACTAGTTACCTCCCTCGATCCGCTCCGCATGCGGAGCGGATCGAGAGAGGTAACCAGTGTGGGTAGTGCCTGATTTGCTTTGTGTTATTATGGTTTATTTATTTATTTATTTATTTATTTATTTATTTATCAGGCGGGATGATGGGGGAAGGGATGATGGGGGAAGGGAGGTGGAGTGGCAGTTTACCGCCTTTTCAGTCAACACGAGTTGGAGGGAACCGAAATGTTCGGCCACACGCTCTCAATTTTGCCACCGGCAGCACCGAATTACCGACAGACAGCAACAGAACATGTTAACACATTCTACCCCAGGACCGAAATCCTCACATTTTAACTTGCCCTCTGATTACAATTCTAGAGACAGATCGAGCATGATAGTTCAAGGATGGTGCCAGAATAGCTTGGCGCCTATGGGTGCCAAGCTATTCTGGCACCATCCTTGAACTAGCATGCTCGATCCATGTCTTGCTGGGTTGTGTCGGGGCTGAATGAGTTAATGATGGTCGATGGTCTTTATTTTTTTTAATTACATAATGAATATTGCTGTCGGAAGAATGTCCTTATATAAACATTATGACTGTGTGACATGCGCGTAATCTGCTTTCGTCGGATAACTGCACTGCACTCTTACGTCAATGGGCAATCGGCTTTTTAGGGCATTTGTCGTCCGTTATGATTAAAAATGACCCCACCCTAATACAATGGTGGTAGACGGTTGGCTTTACTAGCCTTCTCTTGCCAACCTTGCCATGACATGCCACTATGGTGATTTTTCCCCGCCCGTATTAAAGCGACCTGCTCTACCCAATGAAGACAAGAGATAAGATACTGTTTGCTGCCATGCCATCAAAATAATAAAACAGGAATGTCGCCATTAACACAGCCGTCCAAGTAACATGGCTGCAAAGCGATGTCAGCAAGAGGTATAGATTCTCATGAGCCCCCGCAACTGCGGGGGCTCATGAGGATCTATACCTCTTGCCAACTGGGTGTTCGTTCAATTTTTCTCGGCGGTGAAGGGGTTCAGGAAAACGAGTGTATGTTTCTCTGCGGCGGGTTTGAAGTGAAGCTTGGGTCTGATGCCAATCAGCGTGTGTCGGTCGACACACCTTCCTGTTTGTCCGGCTTTAATTGTCAACGCTAGCCATGTTACTATGGCAACTCTCTAAAGGAAACCTAACAACTCTCTCTATCCCCCAATAGCAGAACGTCTTCGTACCCACGCCGGCCGTATTGTGGACCCGCGCACGGCCCAACTACCTTTGCTTACTGGGTCTGTCTATGGTTATGTGTGTGTGTGTGTGTGTGTGTGTGTGTGTGTGTGTGTGTGTGTGTGTGTGTGTGTGCGTGCGTGCGTGCGTGCGTGCGTGCGTGCGTGCGTGCGTGTGTGTGTGTGTGTGTGTGTGTGTGTGTGTGTGTGTGTGTGTGTGTGTGTGTGTGTTGTCTTTCTCTTGTATTTAGAAGGGGGCGAGGAAGGTGGGGGTGGGGGTGGGGGGCGGTTAGGGGGAGGGAGCTGAGGGGCTGAGGGGAGGGGCGGAGGGCTCTTAGTAGAGCAGGAACAATTAAGGAACAATGGCCTATGTGCTAATGGCTTAATCTCAGCTAGCAAATACTGAGTTTCAGTCCATTCCAATACTGTTTGAACGCCACAACTCAAGTCAGTCAAGTAGACTGATGTCGAGTCAGCCAGAATGTCATTAGGGTAATTCAAATATGGCGGCATTTACACAATCAATCAGATTACTAGTCCGGAAGGTTGTACACTTGATTATAATTAAACACTGATCGTTTTCTACAGTGTGCCCACGCAGCTGACTGATCCGACCGCTTTTATTTCCCGTTCTCCATTTGTGTCGGCTGCGCTGTTACAGTATATTGCCACGGGCCTTGTCCGTCCGTATATTGTACAGTAAAAGCCATTTTAACTCATTCAGCCCGACGGCAGTATTACCCAACTTTTGGAGGCGTCATCTAATGACTATGCACAAGTTGCTGGAGATGGATCGACCATGATAATTCAAGGGCAGTGCCAGATTAGCTTGGCGCCGACAGGCGCAAAGCTAATCTGGCACTGCCCTTTGAATTATCATGGTCGACCCATCTCCTGCTGTAGTGCGTCAGGGCTGAATGGGTTAAAGCAATTTTTGTTTTTTGCAAAGAAAACTGAAGCGGTCATAAAAGAAACACGCTGTCTCCAGAGAATTCCTGCTGCAGAACTAAGTGATGTCTACAGCACCCTAAATGATGGGATTTAGTAACAGGTGATCTCCCAGAAAAGTGGTCGCTCAGAACGGGTTCAGCAGGCTGTACCTATCCACGCTTGCATCATCTTCGATGATCTGAAGTTCGCGTTAAACTCAAATTATAGACCAAGCCTACACAGGCACTTGTCTCTAAATAGCAAATCTATAGGTTTCTAGCTGGTCTGTGATCCCTCTTTTCCCAGTTGGGGCCAGTTGCATGAGTGTGGTTTAGTCCTGCGAAAGCCACCAAGCAAGGTGCTCCGCTTTAATGAGTGAGCTTACTCCTGCGACAGCCATCTCTAAGCAAGACGCTCCGTTTTTAATGATTGAGCTTAGTCTTGGACTAAGCTCATGCAACTGGTTCCTGGTAGACTTATCGGCAATCCGCTCGGTACTTGCGGCGGCACTTGATCTATGATGACTGCCTGACAGCTTGAAATGCTCAGCCTCCCGTAATGGCTGATTGATGATGGGATTCAATAGCATCAATGGAATCCACCCTGCAACAGTATCAAACCACAATCTGTAGTTTCCGGCTCCTCCGTTTGATGAGCAGAATTGGAGGTAAATAGGCCAAAAGCTCACTGCCCTTCCAGCAAGAGGCGTAGATTCTCATGAGCCCCTGAAGCTGCAGGAGACTACGAGACTGCGCCGCTTAGACATCTGCGCCTCTCGTGCTGGCTGAAGATCTGTGCCGCAAAGCGATAAATCGGACAGTGATGGCCGGGCTAATGGAGAGTCAACAGAGAACCAATTACTTAGTTTCTATATCAGTGGTCGTAAGCCCTGCCCAAAATGAAAAGCACTGCATGGCGCAGCTGGGGCTCGCGGAGCCGAGCAAGACACGAAGCATTGATTGTGACGAGCTGCTCACTAGAATTAGTGCTGCGGCTGTTAGACTGACTGTGCCGCTTGGAGCCGACTGAGCTCGCTCAGCAAGAAACGGAGCATTGATTGTGACGAGCTGCTTACTAGAATCAGTGTTGCGGCAGCTAGACCAGGCTGACTGTGCCGCTTGCCGGAATCATTTGAGAGGCAAAGATTCAGAAGAATTCTACGGTCAGGTGCTTCAGTGTGAAACTCACTCCTTCTTGGTCACGATGGGACAGAAGGGACAAAACGGCCTTTTGACGTAATTCTGGCTCACACAGTGAACTCAACTCGACTGCAAGAGGCATAGATCCTCATGAACTCCCGCAGTTGCGGAGGTTCATAAGAATATGTGTCTCTTGCAGGTTCCATTCATATCTGTGTTCCTCTAGCGTCTCTGCGGGGCAGCTTGTCAGTCCGTGAACAGTTATTCTCCATCGTTCATAGCTAATACACCCAATCGGAATCTTAGACGAGTACTACTGTGACATGCTGGGACGGGTGTTGTACCTAACACACCCCGTTTACTTGTGTTTTCGAAGCACTTTCGGACAATCAGCTGTAGCGCCTTCTGTGCTGGTGACATCGCTGATTTCGTCACCTGTTTGAAACTACGCCGTTTAGTGTCGCTAAATCTGTTGGAAAAAAACCCCACCACAACAACAACTGAGAATGATATTTAGCTCGTTCTGTCTCACCAGAACAAATCTGAAGCACTCTTGGAGGCCATACAATCATTTGTGGGCTCAAATGTCGTATACACCCATTTTCGCCACCATAACTAGTGGATAAAACATGTCGGTTTTGTCTAGGTGATCTAAAAGAAAAAAAGACAAACAAAAAAAACAAAAACAAAAACAACAACCAACAACAACAACAACAAAAAAGCCTTGCCTCGTGCACTTTTGACCTAGCGCGTTTTTTGTTTTTGTTTGTTGTCCAACGATAGCGCAGGCACAGTCGTAACTCCGAATAGGTGTAAACTCGTACAGTCGCAAGGAGCCACTTAACTCATTTTACCCCAACACCGAAACCCCCCAATTTTGCCGTTGTCCTCCGAAGACTGCATTGCAGTGCAGGACACAGATCGACCATGATAGTTCAAGGATGATGCCAGAATAGCTTGGCGCCCATAGGCGCCAAGCTATTCTGGCATCACCCTTGAACTATCATGGTCGATCCTTATCTTGCCGTGGTGTGTCTGGGGTAGAATGAGTTAACTCATTCAGCCCGACGGCCGTATTTCCCAAATTTTGGAGGCGTCATATTATATCTAATGAATATGCACCAGTTGCACATGGATCGACCATGATAATTCAAGGGCAGTGCCAGATTAATTAGCTTGGCGCCGACAGGCACTACCTTTGAATTATCATGGTCGACCCATCTCCTGCTCAATGTAGTGCGTCAGGGCTGAATGGGTTAAGTCTGGGGAGTAATTGACCAAGTAGTAGATTCCCTTTATAAAGCGTCTGCAATGCTTGTGACTTGAACCACTTTTCCAAGTAGTAGATTCCCTTTATAAAGCGTCTGCAATGCTTGTGACTTGAACCACTTTTCCAAGTAGTAGATTCCCTTTATAAAGCGTCTGCAATGCTTGTGACTTGAACCACTTTTCTCCACAATGATTTGTTTGGAATGGAAGCCCAGATACACTTCAGTCTTTGACTCGACTAAATTGACGAAAATGAATGTTAGCATCTACTAGTACACGGCCGTTTATACGCCGTCACGCCCGGCACAGGTGAGCCGCATAATCGGACTTTTTTTTCGTTTTTTTAAATTTTTTTAAATTTATTTATTTATTTATTTTTTATTCCACCTTGTTTCTCTTTCGTGAAGTGGGTCAGACGTAAAACAAACAACGTTTTGCCTTTCGGCTCGTGCGCAAGGTTTTAAAGACTATTATAGAGGCTTTGCTTTGCTGAGCCTAGCTCGAGCTACCCTACATTTGTTCGCTTCGAAACAACCGTGCCATTTCTCCGCTTACTATACGATAAATGACGTCGGTGGAACTGACTTGATTAACCTTTCATATGACTGATCCCGGAAGTCAGTGCTAAGTCAGCATCAGTTTTAATTTTTGTAACATGACTTGTTCATAAGTTCTGTAGAGAACGTCAGTCTGAAGTATAATTACAATAATAATGAACTTCTCATAAATTATGAACAAATAAATAGTTTGTAATGAGGTATACTTTGGTGTGCTGGAATTCCCACCACATCCACGTCAGTGTAGCGGCCTGCTTTGTTCGCTTCGAAATAGCCGTGCCATTCGATTCAGTCCGCTTTAGCGAACAAACTTGAGCGGTAGGCTAGAATGAAACCCTCTGATTCTGACCAATCAATGGCCCGAGTCACGTGTTTCAAAGTTTTACAGACCTACTCTAGTTCTTATTAACAGGTCTGCATGTAGGCTAAGCTCGAGCTAGAGCTAGAATGAGATGTCATTACGGCCGACCGACTGATTTTCCTCAGTTACGTGCACCTGCATCCGGTTACATTGTATGGATTGCTGGTTGCTGATCGGCCTAGCGTTAAAGCTGAGAAACAGTCAAAAAACTCCGCCCCGCACGTGTTTTAAAAAAACTTTGCAGGACCCAGCGAGGGCCCTGTCTTCGTGAACGTTCGGCTAACTTCGGCAAACCGGTTTGGAACTCAGTTGACTCAGTTTTCAACTGCGTTTGTCGTGCTGGCAAAACTCCCGTGAAAAAGACAGGCCACTTCCTGTATGCAGCGCGGAGTGGGAACCGCGATCACTGATCTAAACCAGCGATATTTCTACTGACAGCAACAGTAGCAGACGACACTCGACCACCCGACGGACAGAGCAGGCCATTTGTGTCTTGCCTGGACGCACACTGGATATGGACCAGGCCGAGCTATCCGTAAGTTACACAGCACAGCCTGAAGCTTTATTCGATATCGGAAGGGTGAGGAAGGAGGGGTTATATGTCGTTTTGTGTTTGTTGTTATATCTTTTCATCTGGAGTGGCCTACAGCAAAAAAAATTCTCCATACGAAGGGCAGCTACTAAAAATCAGCTTGACCCATGGCGACCTTGTATCTTTTGGCATCTATGTAAACAGTCGATTCTCTCTCTCTCTCTCTCTCTCTCTCTCTCTCTCTCTCTCTCTCTCTCTCTCTCTCTCTCTCTCCCTCTCTCTCTCTCTCTCTCTCTCTCTCTCTCTCTCTCTCTCTCTCTCTCTCTCATCCAATTTACTGTGTTGGTTGTACATCACAATGCTTCTTTATTTATTTATATTAGCCTATATTGGACTGGAGGTACGTGTTGAAAAAATTCGTTCACAACTACAAAGTGTCAGGAGTCATACTTGTACAGCCGTACATTCTGCCATCATAGTCCCCAACGCGTAAAATCCGTGGCTGTCGGTCAGTTTCAAAGTGTCACAGGATCGTCTGCTGTTGTCCGATCTGCTAATCGCGATGATTTCCGTGCAACAGGAAGTGGTCTGTCGTTTTCCGAGAGTTTTGCAAGCTCGGGATACGCAGTTGCCAACTCCGTCAACTGTGTTACGAACCGATTTGACCCACTTAGGGGCAGGGCCCAAGCTGGGTCCTGTAGAGTCTTCTTAAAACACGCGCCGGGCGGGTTTTTCTCATTGCACCTCAGCTTTAATGGACCCGACAGTAATAACTTGACTGAGTCAAGTGGAGTCACGTGATGGGCGGCGTTGTTGCGGGACTGCGGCCGCAATCTCATGACTGATACGTCAGTCAGTCTAAACCATCCGCCTTCCAATTCATGCTTTCTTGGAAAGTCATGCGTAGGTTCTACGTCAGCCCCTGTTTTTTTTAAAGTTTTGGTGTTTGTTGGTTTTTTGTTTGTTTTTTTGTTTGAAGTCCCGTAACACCGTGTACGCTAGCTCAGTAGCTCCGCCCATTAGGCCCACATTTTAGCCGGCTTAGACCATTCTTCAGTAGTTGACCCCTTCGCCGCCGGCGGAGGCGAACTGCTTGTCTCAGTGAAATCACTGCACACTAAACGATATTCGCGTGAAGAACACAATATAACGGGGACCAAAACTGAATCACAACAGAACAAGAGACACAACTGAACGGCACATGAGCCCGGCCGTCTGCGACTGACTGCGGGGGCCGGCTCAGCTCAGTGGTAAGGGTCTGTGCTAGTCTTGCAGATGGGTGTCCTTCTCCTTGCTCCAGAAGGGGTTAATTTTTTTTTTGTCAGAATTCACTCAGTCTATGATACTATAGCTCAGTAGTGACCTTGACTTCAAACAGACTTACCGAGCAGATCCACCTGACTGATGCCGTTCACCATGGACGATTCTCAACGAATATTCATGAGGTGAAGGTCGCATCGAAAGCGAGGCTATATGGGGAACATGTGGGAGGGGCAGACAGTACTTTCATGGCGATAGAGAAGGAGCAGTCGAAGCGCAGATCGAAACACCATTGCGTTGTTCCTCAGTGTGTGCACATCAAATAGAGCACAGAATATTGAAAACGCGAAACTTTTATTTCATACTTTTCCAAAAGCAACCGAAACTCAACGGAGGAAGGAGTGGTTGATCCGAATTCATCTGCTCGTGTGTGGGTGCATGTGCAGTGTGTTGGGTGTGAGAGAAACTTGCATGTATAGACTTTATGGTGTACAGCAGAAACTGTTTTGAGCGACCATCCTTACAGCAGATCCCCTGTCTTTACAGACCAACATTTGGGTGGCTGCAGCCCGGGTGACACTGTTTGCCCTACAAGACCTCTCTTGAGAGAGCATGAGATGTTTAAGGACACTTTCTTCTAGCAAAAATGGTGATTGCCAGAGCAGGTTCTGCTGTGTTAACATTTATTTTTGTTGTTGTAAAATTTAAGTTATGTGCCTGTTCTCACGTGTGTATGTGTGCGTTGTTTGCGATAGAATGTCATTGTATTAAAGTTTTGGCTTACAATCTTGATTCCAAGAAAACAGGGGAACAGCTGTGATAGCTTAAGGGTATTGTCTGATCAGCTTAACACATGAAAATACCATAGCACTACCCTTCAAAAGTCATAGTTGATCCCTTTAGATGATTGAGTAGTGCTGCCACACACACACACACACACACACACACACACACACACACATACACACACACACACACACACACACACACACACACACACACACACACACACACACACACACACAGAGTGATGAATGTCATATATTTAATTCTGCTGCAGAAATCTGACTTCGACAATTTTAACCTTTTAGCTGTCAGCAGCGATCTGGTTGAAATGATGCCTGTGAAAAACACTTCTGAAATTGCTACCAACTGCGAAATGGTTAAGAGACGACAAACACTTGTAGATAGTGTTAACCCGCTAGCTTATTTATCTTCCCAACGCACACCGACACATGCTTGAATTCACCAAACTGGAAACACTGATTCAGAGGGGGGGGGGGAGGGGGGGGGGGGCAGCATGGGACTGACACCAAGTAGGTTCGCAACCGATAATTGAATTCAAACTGTTGTTTTTCGCTGGCTACTGAAATTCACAACCATATAACCGAGTTGACCCCTCCAACAATGTTAATGTGATGTCAAATGTTTGGGGTAAAAAGTGTGCACTCAGTATGTTACAAGTTCCGTGTAAGCTTTAACAAAACACTCATATATCTCAAATGTGTAGAAGAAAATCCTAATCTTCTGAATGCTCAATCTGCTGACCAGTTTCTTCGAACACAATTCAATCAAGCTTCAGTGCGAATGGCTGTGATTGGTTTACAGGGGAGTGATTTTTATATGTGGTCAGATATTTGCTAATGCTCAAAATACGGTATAATTCTAAGGCCTCGACGTTATGCGCTTTCACTTGCCATGTTGCTGTCGCGCGTCTAGCCCCAGATAGCCTCGTTTTCGCGCACGCGACCTTTTGACCCCAAGCTCATTAAGAATCGTCCATGCACAGCACTTATGGGCGGTGTTGCCGCCGCCGCCTTGGCCACAGATTCATGCTTAGAACCGGCAGCTGCAATCGGAGAGACCCTACCAAGCATTTTCAATGGTCGTTCAGTCACTGATTCAATATGGTCGCTGCGGCGTTCGCACTAAGTCTAACACAGTCGAACAAAACGAACTCTTTTTAGCACTGGAAAGTCGAGTGTGTCGCGCCTACAAGTTACTGGTAAAACTGACACTAAAAGGCTAATCCATTACAATGCCTTCCGAGTCGGCAGCCGGCCGATCCGCCCCCATGCCCGCCGGCCGGGACTCGCTGACCAAATAGTCACGAGTTGACAGGATGAACGAAGCTTCTCAGTCTTTGCACTCGACTGACCCAGGCCAGTTAACATCAACAATTTTAAATATAGTACTGATGTGATTTTGGACCCTCAGTACAGGTCACATTATACAGTCAAATTTGGCCAGTGAGTTGAGGCCGAGTGCAAGGACCGGTGTTTTTAAAAATAATTTTTGTCTTGTTTGAAAATTTGTAGTAGGGCTGAATGTTGGAATTTGCTGGAAATTTCTGGTTAGCTGAGAGGAGACATGTTTGGTGCTTTGATTCATACTATCCTGAGCTTATCCAGTGGACAATTTTGGGCCTATGTTGTGTTGCCATTGACGTAGTGCCATGATTTGAGGGGCACGCTGATTTCAGCTGTGCTTGGGTGTGGGGTTGGTAAGGAACCAGTCTCATAGCGAAGAAATGAGACGGGTGATGTGCTGTTTTTTTTTTTTTTTTTTTGGTTGTATTTTGTGCTTGGCAAATGTGCAGCTGGTGGGCGGTAGTGTTTTTTAGGGAATTGAAAAATTAGGGGATGACTGGGACTGAGTAAGGCTAAGAGACTGGACAGTACGGAAACGGCACTGCGATCCGTGACCTACGGCTTTGAACCGCACGTCGGGCCAGAATCACTGGCGCCGGTTCAACTGAGCTGCACACACTGACTCCAGTTACATCTTTAGTTTGGTTTTGCCGAGAGTTACGTCTGTGTTTCTCGGTAGAGGCAGGACCCACTCGTAAAGGTTAAGCGACCATTTAACTGTCGGAGAAAGGTGGAACACTAGCCAGCTGCAAGACTGAGACATAACCCCTCATGAGCCCCCCCGCAGTCGCGAGGGCTCATGAGGGTTTTATGCCTCAGTCTTTAGTGTTAGTCTTGTGCCCGTTCTCAGTTCATGCTTATTAGCTTTGGTCCCATTAATGTGTGTCAATTTCTTCTCGCGAATGTCGGCCAGATTGCTGTGGCACAGTTCAGACGCGACTAAATTCGTGATCCGACGGCTGGTATCGAAGGGGTTAACGCGTTCGGTTCCGTTTCACTCAGTCTGAGCGAGCTGAGAGCTAGCGGCAGTCTGTCGCCACATGATACGCTCAAGACGTGTACTTGTATGGTAATCCGTTTCTTCCAGTCATGTCTAGCAGACGACTGTACCAGCTGACTCAGCTCGAGTCAGTCCAGTACAGGCTATACCAATGCAAAACTTGAAACATCCCTTGTGAGACTGGCTGGGCATTTCAAGGTGACAGTCATTGTATCTCCGTCAGTTATTTCCATAGTGATTTGACTTACTATCTCTGTGCCGGGTTAGCACTGACATAGAGGTAAACGCCCACGTAGTGGTCATACTGAGTTCCCGATTTGTCAGTTACAATTTGACTGACTCGATTCAGTCCCTTCTTGTTAAGTTATGCCGCAATGCGGATTTGGGAATTAAACCGGTATAACTGATCCGCTTTGTGTTGTCGTTGTCGTTGGTTTTACAGACCAGCCAAAACTTCACTGACTCATCCGTGACCGACTATTGTGACGTAGCCGGTCACTGAGGTTTTTGACTGAACTGACCTCAGCCACAGGCTGAAAAAGTTATTGCGTGGCCGTAAAAGCGGCTGTTTGCCAACTCATCGGCCCTAATGGGCATGCATGGTCTTTTTATGTTCAGTTCGTGCATGGTCGCTACAGCACCTGCTATTATTTCCCGTCCATTTTCGTGTGAGGAGGTGTGCCTCCAGCAATGGATGGTGCATGTCTGCACAACAAATATAAAAGAATTCTGACACGCTCTGCGTGCTATACTTCTGCTGGGTCGTAAGGTCGACTTCGTCGGCATACCAGTTCTAACTCAGACTCCGAAAAGCCTAATCATTTTGATTCGATGGAATGTGAGCTCGCGCTCTTCTCGGTTTCGGTCCCCTTTTTTTCAGCCGAGCGGTTTGTTTATAATTGCTGTCATCGCGCCTAATACACTATGGAAGGCAGTCACTGAATCAGCTCGCGCAGCTTCTTGTATGTAAGGACCAGCATAATGGTAGAGGCAGGCAAGAGGCAGGATTTTCATTTGCTTTCGCATCTGCGGGCGCCATGAGGATCTATGTTTATTCCAGACAGGAGGTGTTTATCATTGAGTGTATCTCTGACAGTGTGATAGTGGTCCTTTCTACAGAAGAGAAAAGGCATAGATCCTCAAGAGTCCGCCACGCAAGTTACAGGACCGTGACCCATGAGAATCTGTGCCTAAGTTTTGCTTTTTTCAGTTCACACAATTTTAATTTCCAGGCTGAGTGGGGGAAAGGGAGCGAGATGGGCTATTGTGGTTTGCAGTGAGTTTCAGTCGTTTCTTTTGTTTTTCAATAACCGTACATCAATGACCATATTATAAATGAACAGACTTCCCCCACCCCCCCCCTCTTTTGTTCTGGTAAAGACAGTCGGGTTCACTACGGAATATACTTGAATCTGCTGACCACCACATATAATTCTGAAAACTCAGAAATTTAAAAGCCAGGTTACAAATTTAAAATAATTATATACTGACACAGTTCTAGTTCAGACTCCAAAAAGCCTAATCATTTTCATTCGATGGAATGTGAGCTCGAGTTATTCTGTTTCTGTCCCCTTTTTTTTAGCAGAGCGGTTTGTTTATAATTGCTGTCAACGCGTCTATTACACTATGGAAGGCAGTGAATCAGCTCGCGTAGCTTCTTGTAAGGACCAGCATAATGATAGAGCCAGGCAAGAGGCATGATTATCGTTAGCTTTCGCATCTGCGGGCGCCATGAGGATCTATGTTTATTCCAGACTGACAGATGGTGCGTATCAGTGAGTGTATCTAATTCAGTGTGATAGTGGCCCTTTCTACTGATGAGAAAAGGCAAAGATCCTCAGAAGTCCGTCATGCAAGTTACAGGACCGTGACACATGAGAATCTGTGCCTAAGTTTTGCTTTTTCAGTTCACACAATTTTAATTTCCTGGCTGAGTGGGGGAGGGTGGGGGGGGGGGGGGGGGGGGGAGATGCGCTTATTGTGGTTTGCAGTGAGTTTCAGTCGTTTCTTTTGTTTTTCAGTAACCGTACATCAATGACCATATAAATGAACACACTTTCCCGCCCGGCTCTATCGTTCTGTTAAAGACAGATTCGGGTTCACTACGGAATATACTTGGATCTGCTGAGGCGCATATACGGGCAGAAATTTAAAAGCCAGGTTACAAATTAAAAATATATACTAAAATGGACTTAGATAGGGCTATTATTTGGCTCAGGGCTGGGGACAGAACACGGCTTTAGCCAGCCTCGAAGGCCGCTTTCATCGGAACTGCCGTCAGATAGTATGGCAGAAGATTCTCTGTTCCGTCTGATGTGCACAGAGACAAATGAACCTATGAAGAAACATTCATTCCACCGTTACCGCATACTTTCACGAGGATAAATATATTCTTGTTTTTACATCAGACGGATGGCATTCACTGTCTAGCAATGTTCGCCCATAACCAAAGACAAAACTCCCCTTCGTGAGTTCCGCGCAGAGTGCGGGGGCTTGTGAGAAGCTAAATGTACTGTATGTATCTTGGTGGCTAGTGTTGCCTCTATGCTGCTATGTTTACACAGTCCGGATAAAATCGCGACCACCGAGCAACAAAACCCCCATCATTAATGGCTGTCAACACGTGCGATTCGACGACCGTCCCGGCCCTGCGGCGTAGAATAGCCGTAGAATAGCGCGATGCTCATGCTCCCTTTAGGTTCACGGCAGTGCAAACTCGAGTTTGGAGACTAACTGATACGGCGCTGATGTGCGCAACCAGCCTCCAAGCAAGCCAGACCCCAGGCTGGTTGTCTCCCTCGATTCGCTGCGACGCAGCGAATCGCGGGAGACAACCAGTGTGGCCAGACCCTTCACATCGCAAGAGGCACAGGGCCGCTCAGTTGCAAGTGTGAGCGTAGTCCTGCGCCAGCCACTAAGCAAGGTGCTCTGCTGTTGGCTGTAGCGGAGCACCTTGCTTAGTGGCTGGCCCAGGACTAAGCTCACTCGTGCAACTAGCCTCAGATTCTCACCATCGGCCGCTACAGGCGTTCATGTGAATCTTTGCCTCTGAGCGCTGTGCATCTCTGTACTGCCTGTTTTGTTTAGGCCGTAATTTCAGCCTGTGACTGGGTCTCCTAAACACGCGCCGAACGAAAATGATGCCAGTATCTTCGCCAGGTCAACGCGTCTGCGTGTAGCGTAGACTATCATGAATGGCTGCGTTCGCAGGGAGCCGTGAAAATCTGCGCGCGGCATTTGTTCTATATACATTCGGTCCGGAACTAAGACGACTTTGTGCCTGTATAAGATGGAGAGTAGCATCTTGTCCTCCTCAGATGGAGGAGAATCGAGTTGGGTTCGGCGCATGACTGAGAGATGCTGCGAGTTTCTTGCTTTAGGTCCTTCTGTCAACAAGAGGCGTAGATTCTCATGAGCCCCTGCAGTCGCAAGGGCCGAGAATCTACGCCTTTTGCTGGCGCCTGCTGTTTGAGGGGCGGGAGGGGGTGGGGCGGGGGGGTGGGGGTGGGTGGGGTGGGGTGGGGGTGGGGTGGGGGTGGTCCTGGTGGTGGTGTAACATGACAGACTCACGATTTGCGATTCTCCAACGACATAATATTTTGTAACAACGTTATAAATGTCTCTGGATTCACAAATCACGAATTTCCAAAAACAGCTTTCACGGTTTACTGTGTAAAGAGACGGCGACCGTGGAGAGAAGTATACCGCTGTATTCTGCTCTCATAACCTCTTTTCACTGGCTAAAACCTCTAACGACAGGGGGGAGGGGAGAGGGGTAAGGATGAGGTTTTCCAGTGGAATTCAGCACAGGCACGACGGTGTTGGAACATACCTTTTAGGTTTTACGGCATAACCGCCAAGTTTTATTTGGATTTAAAAATTGCAATCACGTGAATCACGAGAACAGGGAAGGGGGGGGGGGGGGGGTAAAGCTAAACACGCGCTAACTCCGCCTCCCCCCTCGACCTACTCTTTGAATTCGGCTCCAGCAGCTGCGCCTCAGAAGGAGAGGGGTGCGGGTTTTCAGCGTGGAACTGACTGATGCTGAGGCCGCGTGGCAGGATCTGAGTCAGTCAGACTCGCCAAACGGCCTGGATGCCGCGCTCCGAAAATCAGTCAGTCGCGAATAACAAAGGCGATCACCATGTCGGCGTAACCCTGCCATTTGTCAGTGCCTTCAAAGCATGAGAGGTCAGGCGTTGTTGGAGGTGTCTTGGTGTAGTTGTCGCTGCTGTAGTGGTGGTGGTGAGAATGTGAGGGCAGGATGGAATGAGGAAGGAGAGAAAACGTCTGCCTGTCTGGCACAGAAAAAGCCTGGGCAGCATGCACGGCATGTGAGTATAAATAGCCTTTAGTACTCGCTCCCAATGCGCAAAAGGCCATAGGGCCGACGGAGGCCGCCGTTGGCCCGCGCCTGGCCGTGCGCGGGCCAACGGCGGCCGACATCGGCCCGATGGCCTTTTGCGCAGTGGGCCGCCACATGCACATCGGTGTAGACTTTTCAAACACAGATTCAGTAAAGAATTCCTGAAGCAAACGGGTCGTTCATTGACGTACCATATACATCTCTGGTTCCGTCAGAATCTGTTGCATTGTAGTCGGAGGCTTTTTTTTTTTTTTTTTTTTTTTTTTTTAAGCGGCACGGGGTTCATGAGAATCGGTGCCTCGGTTTGTGACGTTTTGTGTTTATTTCGGTTCTGTTTGTATCTGAGTCCGGCCTTTGGCGTAGCATTTCTTCCGCCTGAGGATGTGAGATTAAAGTACCATTAGTCATAAATCAGTACCATTTGCCGACGGTGTGTGTTATGCGGCCTTGTTGACATACCCAATGAACTTTCAACAGCAGTTGGGACACGCAGCAAAAGCACACGCGTAATCGCACTTATTTATTCTGCGCTGCCGTTAGCTTGTCAGTGTATTTTTAGCAGTTTCTCGTACTGAAAGCGTATTTCTAGAACGGAGTGGAGTCATTGTCAGGTTACTTGATATAAAGACGACGTGTGCTGAACTGGATTGTCAGTCCTGCGTCTAAATAGTGAAACATACGGTAGACCTGTGTGTAGCCTACAGAAGTGTATCTCTGAATGAACAGTTACGGCGGTAGTGGGACTTCAATGACGTGACGCCGTTTGCGCCGGACAACTCCCAACAACGAATGATAATGGAGACACGATATATATTAGCAGTTTGTACCCTAAGCAAGTTTTGGTGCGTAGCCTCTATACTCTTTCACCAAAAGCATACACAACAACCCAAACATCTCCAAGAGACATATATCGGTGGCTCCCAGGGTTCATGAGGATCTATGTTCGTTGGAGGTGTTTGGAGTGTTGTCTATGCGTATGGCCCTGGAAGGAACTTCAGTGTCCCGCCGCCCTGACTTCGCTCTCGTTCGTTGTTGGGAGTCGTTCGTGCCAGACACAACCTCACTAATTATCATCATATTGAGGCAAAAAAAACTAGACCAAGGGGGTTGACTGCCAGTGCTTGTAATTTGTATTATACTTTACTTTCCTATCCTTTCTTTTTTTTTTTTTTTTTTGGGTGTGCTTTGACCAAAGTAGATCTATGATCATTGATCGATAATGCACAATTCTCTCCCCAGACAGTGCTTTTTCCTACTCACTTGGTAGTTTCTTTATACTGAGGCCGACTGTATCTGCGGCAGGCAAGTCATTCTCATGAGAATGATGCCTTTTGCAGATGACCCCAGTAGGTAAAAGATCCTCGGGCTGACCTTTGCTTACAAACGGAAGCTGGTCAGTACTACCAAGTCACCGCCATACGCCATACACTTCACAACTCAAAAGCACGTTTCCTGGGTCACGGTACGACCTCTCACGGTCATGGCACGTCGTACAGGCTCTCACTCTCACCCAGCCAGTCACAAGAAGAAAATCATCTGTTTGAGGCTCTGAGTTTCAGCTGCAGCCAGTCTCGGCCTGCAAGAGGCATAGATTCACATGAACCCTTGCGACTGCAAGGGCTCATGTGAATCCGGCTGTTTGTCTCTTGCAGATTGAAGTGGATAGTTGATGGGCTGCATCTTCGTACAGTCTGCTTTACCCTACTGACGCTCACATGGTAGGAAACTGGCCGACTATGACAACTGAACTTGCCATATTCAATATTATATCTTCAAAGATGATGCTTATCAGCGTGGTTATAGCTGCTGAGATCATGTGATTGTCGAATAACTCATTCTACCCCATACACACCACAGCAAGATATGGATCGACCATGATACTTCAAAGGTGATGCCAGAATAGCTTGGCGCCTATGGGCGCCAAGCTATTCTGGCATCACCCTTGAACTATCATGGTCGATCTGTGTCCTGCACTAGAGTGCAGTCTTCAGAGGACAACGGCAAACATTTGGAATTTCGGTGTTGGGGTAGAATGAGTTTTAAACCCGAATGACGTGTGTGTGTGTGTGTGATAGCTTCAAAAGGTGACTGCTTGTTAGCCTGGCCGATAACCGCTGAGCATTCTGGAGTGTTCATCGTTGATATAGTTTGCTGAAAATGAAAGAGTTGTAGGTCTACATCTCGAGTCATACTTCTAGGCGATGTATTGACCCTGAGTTTCACGTCCTCTAGTCGGGTCAACGTGGTAAAGAAAGAGCCACACGTGTTGTATGCCGAGCGGACGTGCTTTAGATTGTCAGTGATTGCCGATTTAGCTTGGCAATGTTCGCCGGTTCAGAGAGAGAGAGAGAGAGAGAGAGAGAGAGAGAGAGAGAGAGAGAGAGAGAGAGAGATGTTCCGATGGTTATAACGTCAAACGACAGACGTCAGAATCTTTGGAAATCAGAAATAGGTCAAAACTGCACATTGCAAATAATTATATTCGATGAATCTAAGAACAGCGGATTATAAGCCCGGACAAGATTACGATGTGGTATGTTTGTTTGGGCTATTAACCCATTTCAGGGGCGGATCCAGAGGGTATCTCGACGGGGGGGGGGGGGGGGGGGGGGGGGCGACAGCCCTCCCCCCTCCCCACGCCGTTTTTCAAACTGTGTCCAAACGAAATCCAGACCAAAACAGTGACTATCAGGCGAGCATGAATTCATAACAAAGAAAGATAGGCGCTTAAAAAGAACACTTACAAATAAGTTGTGTTGAAATTATTCATACTTGGTGCTTTTATTTTGGGGATTTTCTTTTAAAATTGTACTATAGTGTTGTAACTTGTGACCGTTCTCTGTACGCGTGTTTCTTCTTTTTTTATACATACTTTTCATAATAACAAATTTTATTTGGTAAAACGTTTCTTCTTTAATCTCTGGACACAGCACCGTTTTGGGCACTTTTTAAAAAGGAAGGGCTGATCATATCTACATGCACTTGTTCGCCTCCCCACCTCCACCCTACCTTCCTAACAAAACAAGATTAATCGGGCACTTCCTATTCTTATATGGTGTTAATTTTCTTATTGAAAAGAATGTTCTACCTGGAGTTTCTGCAGGAGCAATCACCTTGTGTTTCACAACACTACACTACCAATTACTCCTCCGTCTGAGGAACAACACAGCCATTTGTGAAAATTGTGATACTGCTCTATACACACTCAAACCTCCTCCATATGAGGAACTCAGGTTCAGATCATATAAATAGACATGATCACTCAGAATGTATACCTCTTACACAGGCTGACGATTACTTAAGGGTTAGTTAGTGATCAAAATCAAGACATTTCACACCTCCCCCGTGGTGACACGCATCAATGACCACATTGCTACTCTGATGGGCACTGGTGCATGTCCACGGACACTACCTGAGTGAGACTGGAGACCCACTGTGCTCAGAGAGTGATGTGTGACGGGATTAGGGGAGTAGCAATCACCTGTGACACTCGGGCCGGTCGGCTGCTCATCCCGGGGGAGACACTCACAGCGCAGTTGATTTCTCGCTTTCTGATCACAGTTGGACAGTAATACTGTCCAGGATCGCGCAGACAACAACAGCGCTGACAAGATTGAAGACCATATGGAAGGACAGAAAGACCCCAAGATCAGACTGATGCGCTCCTTAGTCATCTCAGTGTTATTATATGCCTGTGAGTCATGAACCCTCACAGCAAACCTCGAAAGGAGGATACAAGCCACTGAAATGAGATGTTTTCGAAGGCTGCTTGGCATTTCGTATAGAGATCACATCACAAACGAGGAAGTGAGAAGCAGAATCAGGCAAGCCATCGGGCCCTATGAAGACCTTTTAGCCATTGTGAAAAAAGACAAACTGAAGTGGTATTGGCAAGGCTCTGTGCAAGGAGGGCGAAGGAGAGGAAGACAGAGAAAAAGATGGGAGGACAATATCTTAGAGTGGACAGGACTGAAGCTGAGCGACACCCTAAGAATGGCAGAGAACAGAGTGGAATGGAGGGAGCTGGTTGCCAAGTCATCAGTGGTGCCCCAACGGTCGGCAAGACTACGGGATAGATAGATAGGTAGATAGAGATCACAGTTGGCTTGTCCACAGTCGTAGACTTAAACCTAGATGACTGCCACGTATGAGGATGCAATATGAATGGTATCGCACAGAAACTGAAGGGGCACATGAGACTATATGCCTGGCCGAGGGACTGAGTTGGGCTCCAGTTCAGCAATGTTTGGACACTTTTCCACCGCTGAGGTTGACCAGCAGTCCGCGGCTTATTGCCAGATGGCTGCCTCAGTCTGAGGATGCAATGAGGGTTGTATCGCACAGCAAGAGGCACCGATTTACACGAGCCCCTGTGAGTGCGGGGCACATGACACTCTATATCTGTGTGAAGTACTGTGACAGGTGCAGGTCAGGAGTTGCAAGTGAGAATATTTGACTATGGGCCCATGAACACGCTAGCCCGCCCACCGATCCCCTGAGATAATTGTGACATAACCGTACAAGAAAAGAAGAACCACCGAATAGTAAAACACAGCTTCCACAAATAACAATTTAAAAAAAAATTGGGTCAGGGCTGACGGGGGGGGGGGGGGGGGGGGAGGGAGGAGGGGGGCCTGGCCCCCCCCCCTGGATCCGCCACTGCATTTAGCCGCGACGCACTGCAGCAGGAGATGGATCGACCGTGATAATTTAAGGGTAGGGCCAGATTAGCTTTGCGCCTGATGGCGCCAAGCTAATCTGGCCCTACCCTTGCATTATCACGGTCGATCCATCTCCTGTAACTGGTACGTAGTCGTTCGGTGACACTTTCAACATTCGGGATATGCGGCCGTGGGGTTAAATGGGTTAATCCACTATTCTGGTCGTAAACACGTACAATTTTGACCGTCTTCTGATTTCCGGAAGTCGCCGTAATTAGTTGAAGGTCGTGGAAAAGGGCGAGTATGGGAAGGAAAATGAGTGCGTCAATATAATTTAATCACAGACTTATGTTGTGAAAAATGAATGACTCACTGATACATCCTTAAAGCCAAACCCGAAATATCACACCCAACTGATCCACTTCACTGCTGAGAAAGAGAGAGAGAGAGAGAAAGAAAAAAAGTAAATTGCGCATCATCCTATTGCAAGAGGGACAGATCCGTATAATAATAATAAAATAATAATAATTACGGTATTTATAATGCGCTTATCTTATAATAATTATAACTCTAAGCGCGCACTCACAATTCGCGCACGCATGAGCACGCTTTAGACAACGACTCACGTACCACAAAATGGTGAAATACATTACGACAGTCTGCTTAGGGTGGGGAGTGTGGTGGTATAGTGCTAGAACTGTTGAAAGAGGTGAGTTTTGAGGGCGGACTGGAAGGAGGAAAGAGAGTGTTCCTGACGGAGAGAGAGTGGGAGAGTGTTCCAGGTGGATGGGCCGTATACTGAAAAGGAGCGGGGGCCGAAAGTACTGAGTTTGGTGCGGGGGATGTGGAGGCGGGGAGGGTCGGAGGCGGAGCGGAGGGAGCGTGGAGGAGTGTAGGGGTGAAGTAAGTTTGAGAGATAGGCGGGAGCGCAGTTGTTCAGGGATTTGTAGCAGAGAGGCAGAATCTTGTATTGGAAGCGTTGGGGGATGGGAAGCCAGTGAAGGAGTTTGAGCAGGGGAGTGATGTGGTCGGATTTTTTCTTTCTGAGGACGAGGCGGGCAGCATTGTTCTGGACGCGCTGGAGAGTGAAAGTGGTGGAGTGAGGGAGGCCGGAAAGGAGAGAGTTGCAGTAGTCGATGCGAGATAGGATGAGAGAGACAGCAAGTTTGGTGGCAGCTTCGGTAGTGAGGTATTTTCTGATCTGACTGATGCGGCGGAGGTGGAAGTAGCATGCCTGGGCCGTGGCGGAGACGAAGCTGGTCATGGACAGAGAGGAATCGAGGATAACGCCGAGGTTTTTGGCCGAGTCAGAGAGGGAGATGGGGGTGCTGTCGAGTTGAAGGTGGAGGGAGGGAGGGAGCTGAGAAAATTTCTGGCGACTGCGGGGGCTCAAACGGATCTATGTCTCTTGCAATAGGGCGAAGTGCCATTTTTCTCGGCAGTGGAGTGGTTAAACGAGGACCAGTGCGTCTTGCTGAAGCGTCTCTGCGTCCGTGTTTCATCGACGCCCCGGGTTGGGGATCTTTGACGTGCTGATGATTTCAAAAAGACAAGCTGCGTCCACTCAGTTACAGTGAAGGGGTTAGGGTACAGCTGAAACCGATCTTGGCGGCCAAGAGACATATATTCTCGGGGACACGTTAACACATTCGAGGCGTGCCGTATATGCATACGCGGCGTACAGCCGCGTATACGGATGTAGCAGGTCTGGAATAAGTTAATGAAAAGAAATCTAACAGGACTGTTGAGGTATTGGAATTTGGTGCTGGATGGGTCGAGAGGGTTGTTTTTTTTTCATTTGAACTGATCTTGTTTTCTTTTGTATCCGGCAAAGGAACATTCATCCCGTAATATATACAGTATTATACTTAGATGCTTTGTAGCACGATTGTAGGACCGGCTGTAGAATTGCTGTTATCTACACAATCACACTGAACAGATAGCTTTCAAGATATTGTGTAGGCCTATCTGTCACACATTTCACTTTCATTGCGGTTTACCTCTACAGAAGTAATGACCAGTAAATCTTCAGACGGAGGGTATCGGCGTCAGGTTCGGGACTGGCAAAGTAACGGGTTTCACTTGCACGAGCAAGCTTAGTCCTTCACCAGCTACTAAGCAAGGTGCTCCGCTATAGCGGAGCACCTTGCTTAGTAGCTGGTGCAGGACTAAGCTGACTCATGCAACTGACCACTGGAATCTAGAAACCATAACATTTTATTAGCCTATTGGTCCTGATTTTTTTTTAAAAAATAGCTTGCTGTCACTGTTATGTGACAATTACATGTGATTTGTAGCTGGGCGTTGTGCTCCTTTTTCTATGCAGAAATTGTTGCATCGGGGGTATGCTTTATTCTGTACGAGCATATTGAGAATACGTTCTGGTTTCTTGTTAGATGGTCTTTGATAACAGCCTGATCGTTTGGCGTAAGGCGTGCCCCCCCCCCCCCCACCCCCGCCCCCCTCCTCCCCCATCAGACTGCAGGTGTGAAAGAAGACCCAGAAATAGCATAGAGGTCCCCGTGTTGTTCGAGGTTTTACAATTTTAAATGACACACAAAATCCCTGTTACGTGAAACCTTTGTTAGGAACCCCAAGTGAATCGTCCGTGTGAGAAATTAACATATTAACCCTTCGCTACCGAAACAACTGCACACGATCCACCTGCAAAAGACATAGATCCTCATGCGCCCCCCGCAGTTGCCGATATGTGCCCTTCTCCCGACGCCATTTTGATATGTGCCCTTCTCCAGACGCCATTTTGATATGTACCCTTCTCCAGACGCCATTTTGATATGTGCCCTTCTCCAGACGCCATTTTGATATGTGCCCTTCTCCAGACGCCATTTTGATATGTGCCCTTCTCCAGACGCCATTTTGATATGTGCCCTTCTCCAGATGCCATTTTGATATGTGCCCTTCTCAGTCCAGACGCCATTTTGTATCATGTTCCTGACGGCTGGGGCTCTTTTGCGTTCAATTCACAAAGATTTTAGAAGCAGAATCTACGGTCACCGGCGGTAAAGGAGTTTGAATTGGGACGAAGCAGCAAGAGGCATAGATTCTCACGAGCCTCGGCAGCGGCGGCGGATCTATGTCTCTGGAAGGACGGAATTTAGTGAAGACACCACTAATAATCTCATTCATCTTTTGCGAGTCCCACCAAGAGTTGTAAATTGGAGCTGGCTGATAAGCACACAATATGCTCCCCAGCAGGCAAAGGACTCTGAGGCCGATGTCGGCCGCAGTGGGCCCGCGCACTGTCGTGCGCGGGCCCACTGCGGTCGACGTGGCCTCGAGGGCCTTTGCTTACTGGGTCGCTCCTACTGGGTGTCGGACTAGTATTGTTCACCTCATGTCCAGGACAGGACAATGTGGATGTCGCATGGTGAAATCCTTGCACGTGTTCACGCGGCATGCTCAGGGTCTTAGCGAACAGAGTGGAAACTCTTGTACTCCCAGTGCTGCGGGAGATGTATTGACCGTGATAGCTGACAGGTAGTTGTTGATTCGCAGGGCGTCGGTCTGGATAAACGAACGTTGGAACATTATTTTTGGGCCAACACCTTCCTGACGGTCAGACATTCTAGATGAATCACTGAAATTGTATTATAATCATGTTCATGATTTATTTTTAATTTCTCCCGTTGATGATCCTCTTTATTTATTTATTTATTGTCTAATATCAAATGCGTGTGAATAAAAATAAGTGCAAGTCTGAATTCTGAACTAAAATGGTGACGGTTCGTCGAAAACAGATGGACCTTGATGATGAGAGGTTAAGGTAAATACAAGTATGCATCTCTTCTTTTTCTTCTCGAACGCCGTCACCCGTGGAGTTTGGCTCCCAAAATGAAATCTGTGGTCTTCTGTACCGCCTGCACAGGCCCGTGTACAGTTTCTCTTGTAGAGTGGCGGACTTCGGCCATATTCCCCCTCAGCAGCTGGTGCTTTTCCCTCTGCGCTCTGTGGTCTGCTTCTCCACAAGGGCACAGGGGAGATAGCACCAGTGGAAGCGTCAAGTATGCACCTTATTGGCTTGGCGCCTCTGCACACTTCACGTTAATCAGGCACTAACCTTACAATATCATAGCCGAACACTCAAGGTTTGGAAGCAACACAGCTCATATCTTATCTAACTCTGGAAAGAAGATAAGCCATGTTTATGTTAACACATGTACCTCTTTGGAGTACAGTTGAAATCCTCAAACAATGTCGTCCTGTGCAGACGACTTAACATTTCGGGAAAACATCGACTATGATAGTTCAAAAGTGCTTCTAGCATAGCTTGGCGCCTCCTAGATAATCGTATGTCACTATTCTTGGACTGTCATGGTCTAGAGCGCCAAGTTATTCTGGCGCCTCCCTTGAACTGTCATAGTCGGTTCATAGTGTGTTCTAACATAGTATGATCTAGTGTTTGGCATAGAGTGTCAAAGCTCAGTTGCTTGTGGGAATGTAAATCCTGGGCAAGCCACTAAGCGAGGTGTTCCGCGATAGCGGAGCATCTTGCTTAGTGGCTTGCGCAGGTTTTAAGCTAGCTCGTGCAACTGGCCCAGTGTGCGCAGGCAAAATGACAGACTTTCTCTTTAGAGTATATCCTTTGAAAGGTCCTGGTTGATCAAAAGTGACACAGTTGCAGTGCGTCTGAACTGATCAGCGTTCAGGTCGTCCTCCATGGACAATATCTTTAGGGCCGTTTGTTAGCCCTTTTGGTTTCCTGTATGTCTTTTCAAGACGATGTACCAACTGCATAAGATGGATATACCAGGATAGTTTAAGGGCAGGTTCTGATTAGACTGGCGTCTTTCCAGATAATTTAAAGATAGTACCTGATTACGGGTGCCAAGGTAATCAGTCTCTACCCTTGAACTATGAAAGTTAATCTACCCCCAGCGGTATTGCGTCACGACTGAATGGAATACGATTTTCGGGTCACAAGCAACACGTAGTTTGACAAACATCTCCGTGACGTGAAAGTCGTGTAGAAAGTCGGCCAAGACCTGTTTAACCGGACTGATTAGCCCGCGCAGTGCCAGTGATGCAGACTGTGTTTCTGCAATTTTCTTTTCGTTAATTCAACCCCCCCCCCCCTCCCGCCACTAAGCAAGGTGCTCGCTATATTGGAGCATCTTGACCCCTGCAGCCGTTAGGGCTCATGAGAGTTATGCGTCTTGTTAGAAACGAGTGGCCCCGTTTGTATATCCCCACTTTCAGGTACGTGACCAGTACGAATAAACACATTCTACCCCAAGACCCAAATCCCCAGATTTTGAAGTTGCTCTAGGCCATCTGATGCACTGTATTACAATTCTAGAGACAGATCGAGCATGATCAAGGGTGGTACCAGAATAGCTTGGCGCCTATGGGCGCCAAGCTATTCTGGCACCGCCCTTGAACTATCATGCTCGAACCATGTCTTGCTGTGGTGTGTCAGGGCTGAATGAGTTAAATCTCATGTCTGTCTGTTCCGTTGGGTATCGTATCATTCAAGCAAGACGTTCCGTGTGTTTTTGTTTGTAGTGCCCACGTGCAGGGAATGCGTGTGCTGGTTATTTTCTGTTACGCGTGCTCTGCTGAATCCGTGCGCTTTAAATCAGGTATTGATAGGTCATAGTTTTCTGGGTTTAGCGCTGAGCAGGCAACTAAGGCCATCTCACTGCGGTAGATACAGTCATACAGCTTTAACTCATTCATCACCGACACACCACACAGCAAGACATGGATCGAACATGATAGTTCAAGGGTGGTGCCATAAAAGCCTTGGCGCCCATAGGCGCCAAGCTATTCTGGCACCACCCTTGAACTATCATGCTCGATCTGTCTCTAGAATTGCAATACAGACCTTCAAAGGGCAACTTCGCAATCTTGGGATTGAGGTCCTTGGGTAGAATGCGATAAATGAATTACGAAAGACTGGCAACGAGTATGATTTGTCTTGGCAGTAGACGGCAACAACTCGAAACAGTTTATCTGAAAGGGAATACGAGACGAAACATATGCTTTTGATTTTCCATGTCAGGAAATGCCAGACAAGTCTCTTTAGTGAGTCGGTGAGATTTGTTACGTTTTGAAATTTGAGGAGTGCCGCGTGCATGTGGCCTCATGGCTTGGATTTCATTCGTTTGAAATGGCCCAGCCTTGAAGCTTTGTCAGATTTCATTTATGGTTTCAGCGAAGGGGGTTATGTTTTGCATTTTGTGTGTGTTTGTGTTGTGTTTTTTTTTTTGCTGTTGAAAATGGTCGCGCTTATGATGTGAATTACGCCCCTGGGCCTTCACTACCAGCGGACACAGACAAATATTTAACTCATTCAGCCCGGCGCACGTATTTCCCAAATTTTGGAGGCGTCATCTAACGACAATGCACCTGTTTGCAGGAGATGGATCGACCATGATAATCTGGCACTACCCTTGAATTATCATGGTCGACCCATCTCCTGCTGTAGTGTGTCAGGGCTGAATGGGTTAAAACCTTGTTAGGTTCAGCAAAAATGCAGCAGAACCTGTTTTGTTTGAGCGACCACCATCTTGAGAGACAACCTGTCACTAAAGACCACCATCCAGGTAGCGGTTGCCACCTGAATGATGGGTCTTTTATGACAGGTGTCAGCTTTTGTCTTTGACGTCTTGACATTTCACCTGTCTTTAAAGACCACTTTTCATGCAAAAAAAGATGGTTGCTCAACACAGGTTCTACTGTAAATGATCAGATGGTTGCCTGTAGTTGGAGAACCCTGAGTGTACTTAGTTTGAGGTCATCTGACTGTTGTTTAGCGTAGCGTTGGCGATTCCAAACACATGTATAAAAATCCCCTACACAAATTGTATTTTTTTTATATATGTCATGAA
The DNA here is from genome assembly GCA_036245525.1 of Semisulcospira habei. Classification (NCBI taxonomy): domain Eukaryota; kingdom Metazoa; phylum Mollusca; class Gastropoda; family Semisulcospiridae; genus Semisulcospira; species Semisulcospira habei. Next base: position 127,137,796 of record BTPG01000008.1, read on the forward strand.
ATTTAATTTCTCATAATTAAGCCATGAGGTAAATGTGAACTGCTGCCCAAATTTTCCTGACGGGATAAAATCAATACGAAATAAAGTTCTTTTTCTTATTTTCCGCGTGCAATTTATAACGTTATCATTATCCGTGTGCAGTACTGCACTGGGTGTGTTCAGTGTAAACCTTGGAAATAACAGCCAGCCTGGAATTCAGACGCACCTTGCACCGCGATAAGGTAGGGTCGTAAATCAGAAGCCAGCGAAGGGCAGGCGCACGTCTGATAGAGCGAGCTAATTCTTTGCAGTATGAGCCCAGGATTTTTCCTCAACCGCCTCGTGCATGCAGCCACTGGTACTGTTCACAGTGTGTGTGTGTGTGTGTGTGTGTGTGTGTGTGTGTACGGTACTGTTCACAGTGTGTGTGTGTGTGTTTGTGTGTGTGTGACGGTACTGTTCACAGTGTGTGTGTGTGTGTGTGTGTGTGTGTGTGTGTGTGTGTGTGTGTGATGGTACTGTTCACAGTGTGTGTGTGTGTGTGTGTGTGTGTTTGCGTGTGAGTGTGACTATACTGTTCACAGTGTGTGTCTGTGTGTGTGTGTGTGTGTGTGTGTGTGTGTGTGTGTGGGTGTGTGTGACTGTACTGTGTGTGACTGTACTGTTCACAGTGTGTGTGTGTGTGTGTGTGTGTGTGTGTGTGTGTGTGTGTGTGTGACTGTACTGTTCACAGTGTGTGTGTGTGTGTGTGTGTGTGTGTGTGTGTGTGTGTGTGTGTGTACTGTTCACAGTGTGTGTATGACTGTACTGTTCACAATACCCGTGGCTGCATGCACAAGGGGATGATTCTGTAGGTACAAGTTAAGGTTAACCCTTTTAGCCCCATGGTCCCATTTTTCAAATTTTGGAGACCGACTGACTAAATCTGGCTTATTGTCCCTGCGACTAAGAAAGTATGAGGGACTAGCTGGGTAAAATTTTGGAGGTGTTGCCTAACGACTATATACCAGTTGTAGGGGATGGCTTGATCATGATAATTCGAGGGAAGTGCCAGATGAGATTGGCGCCTTCAGGCGCCAATCTCATCTGGCACTACCCTCGAATTATCATAATCAATCCATCTCCTGCTGCAGGGTCTCGGGGCTAAAAGGGTTAAAGTGACCTGCCCTAGGGCAGGCTTTGATTGTAAAAGTCCCCGACACATGAGTTCTCAAAGTTGTCTTGCCTCAACTAAGACTTTTCTGCCTGTTCTTTTTACAATCCACGTGAGGTGGCACACGTATGTAACACTAACAGAGGTTTTCGATCTGCTCTTGCACGCTTGGGTGGAACTCTACTACGTAGAAAGGAGAAGAAGAGCTGAAAAGTCTTCCACGTTAGGACATTGAACGTGTTCAACGTCAACTGACGCTGACTGTGTTTCAGCAATCTCCGTTATTTCAAGTTTAAAAAAAAAACAAAAACAACAATCTGTGATGTCTAAGGAACAGGGATTCAAAGTGGTGTCAGCAAGAGGCATAGATCCTCATGAGCCCCCGCGGCTGCGGGGGCTCATGAGGATCTATACCTCTTGCAGTTGGGTGGTGTTGACATTTTCTCGGCACTGAACTGGTTCTACTTCACAAGCAATGTAGCATTTTTGTAGGTAGCATTGCAAGACCGACATGACTGAAGAAAACACTTTTATAGAAAATATTGCGATTTATTAACCTTTTATTGCCTCGACCAGGTCACTGTACGTAAGGTATTTTTCCCCCCTGGCTAACCCCTTCGCTGCCAGTGGACACAGATCGTGTTTATGCAAACTTTGTTAATTCAGCGTCCAAGAGCCCAAGCCGTCCAAGAAACATGGATAAAAGGTGATGTCAGCAAGACGCATGGATCCTCATGAACCCCCGCGACTGCGGGGGTTCATGAAGATCTATGCCTCTTGCACTTGGATTGTGTTCCATTTTCCTCGTCAGCGAAGCGGTTAATTGGTATTGTAAACATCTCGGCTGCTATAGTTTCGAAGGCAAGTGTCCCAGTCACGTCATCAGTCACTTCCAAGCCTGCGCGCAGCACCCCACCATATAATGACAAATTGGCGCCCCCTCTGCTTTTGTTCCGGTTGCGCGTTTGCGATTTGTCGTCACCCATTTTGTCGCCTCCGGGTCAAAATACGGATGTAAGAAATGTGCAAGAGGATGAGGCCCTGCGCCTCCTGCGGATGGGTGTACCTTGCTGCTGTCTAGCCAGTCGTGTTATGTCGCCTCGACCTGTGTCGCCGTAGCCTTAATTTTTTTTATATTATTTTTATTTTATTTTATTTTTTAATGAGGGATTTGGGGGTGAGGGGTATGGGGGGAGGGGAGGGGGGGGGGAGGGGGTATAACATCACGGATTCATGACGATTTATGTTACCATTCACACACACACACACACACACACACACACACACACAATCACACACTCACAATCACACACACACACACAATCACACACTCACAATCACACACACACACACACACACACACACACACACACACACAAAGAAGAAAAAAAAAAGAAAAAACCCCTGAATTCACGAAGAGACGAGACCGACGAAGTCCCTTTTCCCTGGCCGAAAGAAGTGGGGGGGGGGGGGGTAGGGGGGGCGGTTGAGGGGTGGGGGGGGGGGGCTGAGCATTTCTTTGTAGAAACGACACAGTTGCAAACAGACGTTTCACATAATAACCAGGATGTTTTCACGAACGTCTTATCACAACGGATCACGAACAGGATGAAAAAATTGCAGTGACGATAAGTATAACCCAGAATAAGCGCCAATGACATATCACAATTTAAGGGCCTTAACCCCCCCCCCCCCCCCGACCCCCACCCCTCTTTTATGTCCTTGTTTGGCTCTTTATTTTATTCGGTAAACAAAGCAATGAAGATCAAAGTCGAGACGAAAAAGTGACTGCCAAGCGTGTGAAATGCAATCCCCAACAATGACAGAGAGAAACACGCTTCGAAAGGACAAGTACAACACAATTTATTTTTCAACATAGACATACATACAGAAACATGTACTTATCTTTGTGAGGCAAGAAATAGCACAGGTACTTCTTGCCTGAAAAAAAAAAATGTATGCAGTCCATTCCTGTCTGTTTAGCCAATGAAAAGAAAAATGTTTTGAAAATTTAAGAAATTGTGTTGCACTTAATTGTTTTTGCCAGACGTGTTTCTTGCAGGCAAAAGACCTTCGGACCGACGTAGGCCGCAGTGGGCCCGCGCACGTCCGTGCGCGGGCCCACTGCGGCCGACGTCGGTCCGAAGGTCTTTTGCTTTCTGAGGTATTGGGACTTTCCATTGAAAGTCAAAGGTTATGTCTGGGAAGTATAATACGCCAGACTGATAAAACGTGTGATCCCTTCAATGTGCCATAGGCAACAAATAAACAGGGTGCGGTTGTCCACACGTCAAATTGTAATCATTGGGCTACTACTATAAGGATATCCAGGCATGCAAGGGAAGATTTTTTTTTTATAATAGGTTACGAGAACTCTTTTTCGTTCGTTATTCTCTCCCTCTCAAAGAGTGTGTGTGTGTGTGTGTGTGTGTGTGTGTGTGTGTGTGTGTGTGTGTGTGTGTGTGTGTGTGTGTGTCGGTGTGTGAGAGAGAGAGAGAGAAGGGGGGGGGGGAGGAGGAGGAGGAGGTTGAAATTACACACGCACAGTGATATACAATACAATACAATACAATAATACTTTATTAATCTCTCATGGGGAAATTCACTATCTGTCCATACAACACATGGCATCATTATTCACTCAGTCAATTAATTAAATAACCTATAACTCTCAGTCTCTGTTAAAGAGATGAACTGTAGCAGACTTGATGGTACCTGGCATCAGAAACACTTATGGTTTATATGCCCCCTGTGCTTCTGGTGTCAGGAAGGTTGCAGTGAACTACTGAATACTAAATAACTAAAGAAGTTGACAGACACTGTCTACTCATAATACCGTTGAAAAGGCTAACAGCTTGAGGGACAAAAGAGTTGGCATAACGTAATGTACTACTTTTGGGTTCTCGAAGTCTGCCACGTGATCGTTCGATACGTCTGCTGTCAAATTCATATCGAAGTGGATGCGTTTTGTCATCAAGAATGTCGGCCAGTTTGTTCGTAATCCGTCTGTTGCACAGTCTGTCCAAAGTATCTTGTGCTCTACCAATCCCCCCGCCCGCTTTCATGATTACGTTGTTAAGACGATCTTGATCTCTTTTACATAAATTTCTACCCCAGCACGTCAGTCCAAAAGTTAAAACGCTAACAAGACTGGAGCAGTAAGCTCTGTAAGAACTGAGTGTTTACATTAAATGTACACTGCATAGCATTTGTTGACCTTTTGTTGTTGTTGTTTTTGAAAAATGTAAGAAAATCCTGCTCGGCACTCTTTCCGGAAAATCCATCCAGCAAGAGGCAAAGAGCCTCATGTGCCCCCGCAAGTTGCGGGGGCTCATGAGGCTCTATGCCTCTTGCCCTTCTACATTATAATTTTTGTTAGTGGTGAAGAATCACCTGACGTTCGAATTTTATGTAAGCATTTCAATCTGTAAGCATTTCAAAATGGGTACGTGCCCGTTTCAAGTGCTCTCTGATTAGAACCAGGAAGGGCTGAATTGCGAACGTGTATTTTGGGCTGCTTAATTAGCTGATTTAACTCTTTCATTTCGACAGTGAAATGGCTTTCCACTTTCATTTCCAAGGCCAACTGATTCAATTCATAGAAACTTTGCGCTAAGCGTGGTGACGTCAGTAATGTGGCAGGATACTGGTCGATAAGGTCAAATCAAGAGTAGTGCCTGATGTGGCAACTCAGAATGGCAGTAAGCTATTCAGGCACTACCCTTGACCTGTCACGGTCGATCCATCTCACCGCACAAAGCATTGAGAGCGGAAACATGAGTGCAGCACACAGCAGTCGCGATGCTCCTTGCAACACACGTGTTCAGACCAAAGCTTCTTTACAGGGAATTGCACGGTAGTTTGGCTAATTATGACTAGCGGCTCTCATGAGGGGCAGATGAAAGAATTTTGGTGTATGCCAGCAAAAGACATAGATCTTCATGAGCCCCTGCGGCCGTAGGGGCTCATGTAGATCAATGCCTTTTGCAGATGAGCGGTTTTGCTTCTCTTGGGCCCAGGGGAGAGTTTACGTTGTATAAAGTCATTAATGAGCTTCTGACGGCTTATGGGTGTCATTTTTTTCTCGGTGTGAGGTTGAACGATGGCATACGAATGGAAGAATGCGCAGATGGTGACATAGAGAGTCTCACCAACCCCAGCGGTCACAAGCGTTTATAACCCTTTCAGTCCTGACACACTACAGCGGAAGATGGGTCGACCATGATAATTCAAGGGTAGTGCCTGTCGGCGCAAGCTAATCTGTCACTGCCCTTAAATTATCATGGTCGATCCATCTCCTGCATCTGGTGTATAGTCTTTAGATGACGCCTCCAAAGTTTAGGTAATACGGCCGTCGGGCTGAATGAGTAATAAAAAATGTACTCATATTATATGAGTTAACGTGATTCAATGCACAACAATACTCGCATCCGAATGCGTCTCGACCGAGTTGCACAGTGCCCTGTGACCACAAATGCCGAGCTTGTGGGTGGGGTGGATGTAAATGAAAGTGGGTTGCAAACATTGTTGTGGTTTTTGTCATTGTTATTTTAATAACTTTTAGTTTTTCGCATGCTAGCACTTGTAAGAAACCTCGTTTTAGAATTTTGGCGGAACTGGTTTATTATTACTCGGATAATTATAACAAATCGCCGGGTTGGTTGGTTGGTTGGTTAGTTAGGGGTTTAACGTCTACGGCACCGGAGTGATAATGGACGGCCCTAACGGGCGGGTTATGGGGGACAGGGACATCTACTGTGTATTGAGTACGACCTGAACACTGATCAGTTCAGGCGCACTGCAGCTGTGCCACTTTGATTTACCAGGACCTTTCAAAGGACAGGCTATTGATAAAGCCCGTCTTTTCCCCCTGGATAGGTGGCCAGGGGACCCAATGTTGCTTGTTGTTACAGCCGAAGTGTGTTATAAATGAAATCATGTACATAGAAAGAGTGCTGTCAGGGCCTCTGAGAAAGTGTTGTTATATTCGAATTTTAATCTATCCGACTTTATTATTAGCAAAGTAGATTATGTGTGGAATTACGAAAACATTCTACGACGACGTCGCTTTGCAGTTTAACCCTTTAACCCCCGGATCCCTACAGCAGGAGATGGCATGACCATGATAATTCAAGGGTATTGCTAGAGGAGATGGCTTGACCATGATAATTCAAGGGTAGTGCCAGATTAGCTTGGCGCCTTCACTGGTACATAGTCGTCCGGCAACACCTCAAAGATTTGCGAAATGGGACCTTGGGGCTAAAAGTGTTAAACTGTACAGTGCCAGCTGACGCAGAGACCATTACGCGTAAATTTGAAGACACGTTACAGCACCATTTGCGTTTGTTATGCCTTGTCGACACACCTAATGAACTTTAACAGCAGCTGGGACACGCAGCAATAGCACACGCGTAATCGCACTTATTTTATTCTGCCCAGGCGTTTGCGTGTCAATCTATTTTTAGCTGTTTCTCGTACTGAAAGCGTTGTATTTATAGAACGGAGTAGAGTCATCGTCAAGTTACTTGATATCAAAACAACATGTGCTGAACTGGATTCTCCTGTGTCTAAATGAACCATATCTAGACCTGTGTGCAGCGTTTCGTAACCATCTGTTACAGAAGTGTATCTTTCAACACTTACCGCGGTAGCGGGCCTTTAATTCAAGGGGGGGGGGGGGGGTTAGGGGGACCCAAAACAAAAAACATAGCTGTCCCAGGAACATGGATTCAGATTGGTTTCAGCAAGAGGGATAGATCCTCATGAGCCCCCGCAACTACGGGGGTTCATGATGATCTATATTTCTTGCAGTTGAGTGGCGTTCAAATTTTCTCGGCACTGAACAGGTCACAGTTATTCAGTATCTTCAGAGATGAGACATGTACCGGGGACCCCTCAGTCTGCTATCGTCTGCTTACATAAGGGCCGATGATAGTAGCTTTGACTAATGTACATCCGCTGCGCCACCGCGTGCGCGCCACCGCCTACTAAGCTCAAGACAGAATACAAGGGAAAAAACGAAGGACACCCGCGAAAATCTAGCTGTGGCCGGAAGTATCCCGGTTCTCTTTCTCAACATCTAGAGTTGAACTTTAAACCCTTTAGTAGAGTGGAGGCCACTATGCACTGCAGTGCATCCATTGTTTTCTGCCGTGTTTACTCTAAAGTCGAAGAGAATTACTCGAAAAGATAGTGAAAACTGAGCAGGGTTTAAACCAGAATCCATTAAAGTAGGCCTTTTCAGGCTGGGGGATATACTACCTAGAGCGACTGTTGCGTGCAGCTCACAAGTTCATATCGACAGTAAGATGCACTCTTGTTTTAATTTCATTGGATATGCTAATTTACATAAACCAATGAAAAATGAGCATGAGGCGTATTTCTGGCCGCATCTAAAACGCTCAACTCAACGTCTGCTATGAATGATGCTTGACTGTGCAAAAAGCCTTGATACTAAACTATCAGTTTTGATCGGAGGACAAGGTTGGTATAGATTTGTGGCAAATATCTACTGAGTCTGTTCAGTTCGAGGTCTTAGGCGGATGGTTGCTTTGAGGGTTGAAAACTGCTCTGGAATCACAGTGCTTCGTCGATTTGTGTGCCTGTCGTTCTTCCCTTGTATTCTGTCTTGAGCTTAGTAGGTGGTGGCGCAGCGGATTTGCATTAGTCAAAGCTACTATCATTGGGCCCCTATGTCTGCTTATTATGTTGAAGGAAGGTCTCATTGCTTTCTTTGCGGAAAGTGTGTATACACCTGCTTTTGATTTGTGTTGTCTCCTCACAATCCCAGGCTCACTCACACCTTGCTATGATTTCACTGGTTTGAGGATATGAACCGGGGAACTTGTATCAGAAGCACGTTTCAAACCGTATTTTCGTATATTCATCGATTCGGTTTTATTTTTTATTCGTGCCTTTGCTTACAAAACTACTGAAGACACAGATACATGATCCCTGTGATCAGAAATGTTGGTAATCTCTGCATTTCTATGGGAAAATTGGCATTCTTAGATTTATCGTAGATATAGCGAAGTTAGCGTGAAATAGATGCGTGCGACTGGTCGCCCGCTTCTAGTTCTAACACTAACTTTGCCAAATCTGGTTAGAGTTCTAGTTCTAACGCTAACAAATATGGGCATTCTTTGCGTTCCAGTCGAAAAAAATGGCATTTTGGATTTAGCGAAGTTTGCGTTAAAACTATAAGCTTCTAGTTCTAACGCTAACTTTGCCAAATGTAGGTTTAGTTCTAACGCTAACTTGGCCAAATCTAGTTCTAGTTCTAACGCTAACTTGGCCAAATCTGTACGATGTTCAGGCATGCTATACGATGTTCAAGCTTGCTGTTCGAAGTGTCAAAAAATGAGCAGTACGACGTTTCTGTCGTATGTGTTCTATTAACACATTACTGCAAGAGGCTGATTTTTAAAAAAAAGGAAAAAAAAAAAAGGATTTGTTATTGCCCTATGAAGGCTACATTACAGCTTAGGAGATAGATCAACCATGTTAGTTCAAGGGAGGTGCCAGATTAGCTTGGCGCCTCAGGCGCCAAGCTATTCTGGCACCACCCTTGAACTATCATAGTCAAAATTATTTGATGCAATGGTTGTATCATAATGAAAACGTTTAACGTGGATTAAATCGTATTTCTCGATTATCTCTCGTGAAGTAGCTTTGACGACTGTCTTTTCAGCTAGTCACACACTTTTCAAATGAACTTCACCTAACATAGTGCGATTGTCACCGATCATAAAATACATGCCGTTTTACGTGAGATATACTTGTACGACCAGACTAATATTAGCTGTCATAGTTTACAGATCCCAAAACAATACGTGCGTGAAATGTGCAGCTTATACTCGAAACTGTCTGTTACAAACTGTTACGTGGTCAACTAACCAACAATTTGCAGTATGTTCTGGTCAGTTATTGCTGGAGTTCTGGCAGTGTGTCTCTGCATACCTTATGTTATGATTAAATGTGTGCGCAGGCAAGCCACAAAGTGCTTACGTTACGACTTGGCTCTTTTACAAATCAGAATTTAGCTTTTTCACACTGACAAAATAAGTAGCGAATTGTATACTTGTTTGTTTACCACATCATTTTCATTTGGGTCCCAGGGCATGTGGGCCTCGAAGGCAACAGGATCGCAGATTCTGCTGCCAACGATGCCCGCAACGACCCTGTCCCTGACGCACAGATTGTTCATAGTGATTTTAGACCTGTGACCTGTGATTAGTGCGGACGTAGCCCGTGAGTGGCAGTCCGAATGGGACAAAGTGGACAGTCTACTTTATCGCTGCGGCAGCCGCCGTGAGGAGACTGTCCTTACTCGGCTCCGCATCGAGCACACGTATGTTACGCACTCTTATTTACTAAAACAGGAGGAGCGTCCATGGTGTTATGCCTGCAACGAGCAGTATTCTGTTCAACACCTTTTGCTGTCGTGTGCCGATCTAATTGACACAAGGTATAAACATTTCACAGCAGACTCCTGGAATGTTTTGTTCCGGGATGTACCCCCGGACAAAATCTTCAGTTTTCTGAAAGAGTGCAATATTGTTTTATTAAGATTTGAGCATTCATAGACTATGATAATTCTATTATTTTAACCTTTTTGAGAGTCTGTAGACGTTTCCTTTAAAGACCATTGCGAAATTTCGCATGAAATATTTTAAAGATTATATTTACATCTTGTCTTAAGACCTTTCTTTTAGTCTGGCTGGCCAGATTTTTACCCACCCCGCCGTGAGATGGCCGTAGTTGCCTGCTCGGCGTTAAAACCAACTAACTAACTAACTTGTATGTTTACCTATTTTGAAAAAGAGGCTTTTACCCGAAATATTAATAAATTGTGCTGTAATTTTCTTTTATAAGCATGTTACTTTAAAAAAAATTTTTTTTAACAGGACATCTCATTACAGCAACAGAGGAAGACGAATCGACCGTGATAGCTCAAGGGCATGCCGTCAGACTAATCCAGCACTACCCTTGAAATTTCATGCTTTATCCGTCTCCTGCAACTGGGCTCACTTGCATGAGCGAGCTTAGTGCTTCGCAAGCCACTACGGAAGACACTCTGCTGTAGAGGGGTTAGTGTTGTAGCGCTGTAGCGGAGCACCTTGCATAGTGGCTTGCGCAGGACTAAGCTCACACATACAAATGAGCCCACCATCACAGCACAGTAGATATGCCTAAATCATAGTCGGATCAAAGACTGTATGAGCTGAGCACCTTTACAGTGAGGAAAGACAGTAGGTTGCGCCCCTATGTAGCTTGCGCCCCTTTAACTTATTTAACTTCAAGGCGTCCCGCATCAATATTTGCGAAAATTGTCGATTCAAGGCGCCACGCATCAATAGCTGCGTAAGTGTCGTATAGCGTTGCCGGCGGCAACGCTATACGACACTTGCGCAGCTATTGATGCGGGGCTCTTGAATGAGTTAAATGTAAGGACTCGCGGGATAGTTTCGCTGGATGGCCCCGATCACTGCGGCACGCATCTTTTGTAACAGTCATACTGTTAATAGGGAAGTATCGCTGGCAACGAACGACTCCCAACAACGAACGACTCCCAACAACGAACGACTCCCAACAACGAACGACTCCCAACAACGAACGACTCCCAACAACGAACGACTCGCAACAACGAACGACTCGCAACAACGAACGACTCCCCAACAACGAACGACTCCCAACAACGAACGACTCCCAACAACGAACGACTCCCAACAACGAACGACTCGCAACAACGAGCGACTCCCAACAACGAACGACTCCCCAACAACGAACGACTCCCAACAACGAACGACTCCCAACAACGAACGACTCCCAACAACGAACGACTCCCAACAACGAACGACTCGCAACAACGAGCGACTCCCAACAACGAACGACTCCCCAACAACGAACGACTCCCAACAACGAACGACTCCCAACAACGAACGACTCCCAACAACGAACGACTCCCAACAACGAACGACTCCCAACAACGAACGACTCCCAACAACGAACGACTCGCAACAACGAGCGACTCCCAACAACGAACGACTCCCCAACAACGAACGACTCCCCAACAACAAACGACTCCCAACAACGAACGACTCCCAACAACGAGCGACTCGCAACAACGAGCGACTCCCAACAACGAACGACTCCCAACAACGAACGACTCCCAACAACGAACGACTCCCAACAACGAACGACTCGCAACAACGAGCGACTCCCAACAACGAACGACTCCCAACAACGAACGACTCCCAACAACGAACGACTCGCAACAACGAACGACTCGCAACAACGAACGACTCCCAACAACGAACGACTCCCAACAACGAACGACTCCCAACAACGAGCGACTCCCAACAACGAACGACTCCCCAACAACGAACGACTCCCAACAACGAACGACTCGCAACAACGAACGACTCCCAACAACGAACGACTCCCAACAACGAACGACTCCCAACAACGAACGACTCCCCAACAACGAACGACTCCCCAACAACGAACGACTCCCCAACAACGAACGACTCCCAACAACGAACGACTCCCAACAACGAACGACTCCCAACAACGAACGACTCCCAACAACGAACGACTCCCCAACAACGAACGACTCCCCAACAACGAACGACTCCCCAACAACGAACGACTCCCCACAACGAATGATTCCCCACAATGAACGACTCCCCAACAACGAACGACTCCCCACAACGAACGACTCCCAACAACGAACGACTCCCAACAACGAACGACTCCCAACAACGAACGACTCCCAACAACGAACGACTCCCCAACAACGAACGACTCCCCAACAACGAACGACTCCCAACAACGAACGACTCCCCAACAACGAACGACTCCCAACAACGAACGACTCCCCAACAACGAACGACTCCCAACAACGAACGACTCCCAACAACGAACGACTCCCAACAACGAACGACTCCCAACAACGAACGACTCCCAACAACGAACGACTCCCAACAACGAACGACTCCCAACAACGAACGAGAGCGAAGTCAGGGCGGCCAACATCCTCCCCACCATAATTAAGCATAGGTAACACTCCAAACATCTCCAAGAGGCATAGTTCCTCATGAGCCGGAGGGATCATGCGGATCTATGCCTCTTGGAGATGTTTGGAGTGTTGTCTGTGCACGAGGCAGAAAAGGGCTTTCCTCTGTGACTTCACTCTCATTCGTTGTTGGGAGTCGATCGTCAAAATCGAAACCTCACTATAACTGGATACGATCCGCTTATATAGTGGGATTTAGATCGGTAGTTCAAAGGTAGTGCCGGATTCACTCGGCGCCTCGAGCCAGATGTTTGTGATGGTGTACTTTTGTGAAAAGTGCTTTGACGACGACGTGGATTGTGATTACGGTGGTGTTGACGACGAAGAACGACGACGACGAAGAGGACGATGATTGTGATGATGACTGTGGTGATGATGATGATGATGACCGTGATGGTGACGCTAAAGATAACGATAATGTTGCTGTGTTTTAAGGATGATACTGCGGCGCTCTGGAGCCAAGGTGGCCCTGTTTGTTGTTGCCGTCTTCGTCACTGTTCTCTGTCTCTATGAAGGGCGTCAGCTGGCTAGTAAGTACTCAACCACCACCACCCCTCGCCCCCACAGACGTCAGAAAAATCGTGTGCTGGCCCGTGATTTTGGACCTTACGGCCCTAGTGCCGTAAGGTCCAAAATCACGGACCAGCACAGATAATAACGGTGAAAACGTGTTCCATTTTGTTAGAGAAATGGCATACTCCACCACACCAATATAAATAAATTAAAAAACAAAAACAACCCGAAAACACCAATGATTAATATAATATAATATAATATAATATAATATAATATAATATAATATAATATAATAATAATTATAATTATTATTATTATTATTACAGTAAACTTCAGATAATATAACAAAACGCCAAGGGACACAAATTTGCTTGTTGCTTACCCAGAGTTCGGTATAAGCGAAGTAATTTGCAAAGAAAAAGGGCAGTCAGGACCTCTGAAAACGTGTTTTATCCAACCTTGTTAAAAGTTAAGTTTATTGTATTGCTATTACTTCTATTTATTATTATTATTATTATTATTATTTATTATTATTATTATTATTATTATAGTATAATCATCACAAACTTCACGATCATTGTCCTCATCAGTATCATTATTGTATTCATTTTTCCATTATCGTCATTATCATTATTAATAATAATATTGCAAGATTTCTGCTGCTAATTCAGGACAATCGATTAGTCAGAAGTTCGCCGGTTATGGCCGGTTGGTTGCGGACACACCAGTCACTCCCCTCCCTGAGGCTGTCAGTGATACGACCTCAGTGTGGAACAACCCTGTGTACGCCGCCCGGCGACAACGGAGCGAGGACACGTGCTTGAAGGTGCGTAGCCATGACGTCTCTCCCGAATCTTGACATGTCTCATACTGGCAAATACAGGGCTCTGTCTACAAGAGGCATAGATCCTCATGAAGCCTTTATGCGGCATAAAGCATATTAATTTATCCATACAATTTTAACCCATTTAGCCCCAATGCCCTACAACAGGTGATGGATCGACCACAATAATTCAAGGCTAGTGCCAGATTAGCTTGGCGCCTAATGGCGCCAAGCTAATCTGGCACTACCCTTTGATTATTATGGTCGACCCACCTCCTGGAACTGGTACCTTGTTGTTAAGTGACACCTGTAAAATTGGGAAGATGCGGCCTTGGGGTTAAGTGGGGCAAGTCATTGGAGACGTGCCGCCTCCGGATACGCGTCATAAGCCGCGTATCCGGAGTCCGCACGTCTCCAATGAGTTAAGTAAGAGGCAGTAGATACTCATGAGCCCCTGCAGTCGCTTGGGCTCATGCGAACCCACTGCCTCTTGCTGGAAGATACGAGTCCCATTTCCATTCATTCTCAAAATAAATCTGTTCCTGGCCATACTCTATTAATTTTACGCTCGCCGTGTGCCGGAGGCACTGAAGCGAAGAATGCCGTCAGACCAGCTAGTTCATAGCTGGTCAAAGTGACCGGTTTATGCAAGGACTGTTTTCATAGTTCGCGTTGCTCTTGTTGGCATGTATTTGTCGTGAGCTAACAGACCCAACCCTATCAGCATGAACGCAGATTTTCACGAGTCTTTGCAAAAGCAAGCGGTATTACTGAATTAGAATCAAGTCAAAGACAGTAGGTCCTGTCCCTTTATAGTAAGGAAAGAGCGCAGGTTGTGCCCCTTATGGGACAACTCCTTGCGAGCAAGAGGCATATAATTCTCATGAGCCCCTGCGGTGCAGGGGCTCATGAGAATATATGCCTTTTGGATACCGAGTAGACTGGATGAATCCACGGAATGTTTGAAGCCCGTGCAATGTTGAACCTATTTCTGAGTTCTGTCAGTTCCCATATATATATATATATATATATATATATATATATATATATATATATATATATATATATATATATATATATATATATATATATATATATAGATATATAGATATATAGATATATAGAGAGAGAGAGAGAGAGAGAGAGAGAGAGAGAGAGAGAGAGAAGCAAACGTTGTCAGGAACTCCAGTTGCAACAAGAGGAATGGATTTTTGCGAGTCCCTTGGCTTGCAGGGTATCGCAAAAATGTAGGCCTCTTGTAGGCCTATACATATAATGCAGGGACTACCCAAGAGTAGGACCCTATCCAAGGGGAAAAAAGACGGGCTTGTTCACTATCATGTCCGTTGAAAGGTTGTGGCAAGTCGTGTTCAGGTCGTACTCTAAAGGTAATAGCTGCCTCTGCCCCCCGTAACCCGCCCGTTAGGGCCGTCCATTATCACTCCTGTGCCGAGGACGTTAAACCCCGAACTAACCAACCAAGCAACCAATAAACCAACCAATAAACCAATGTCAGGACCACGCCACCACAAGGCGAACGCTGTGTGAATAAGAATAAGAGTACTCTATTATCTCGAAAAGAGAAATTCGGTTATGTGAAGTTATTTAACTCATTACATCCTGAGGACTGTCATCATTTTTCATAGACATTTTTTTAGGTCAACATTACGGTTCTGGAGACAGATCGACCATGATAGTTCAAGGGTGATGTCGAAATAGCTCATTACATCCTGAGGATGACAATATCAATTTTTTTAAAATATATTCTTTGAGGTCAACATCACAGTTTTGGAGACAGATCGACCATGATAGTTCAAGGGTGGTGTCCGAATAGCTTGGCGCCTACAGGCGCCAAGCTATTCGAACACCACCCTTGAACTATCATGGTCGATCCACATCTAGTCATAGCATGTCAGGGCTTTAAGTGTTTTGAACAATGCGATGGTGACATTAACCAGCACTTACGTCAGTCCTTCACGTCACACAAGGACCAGTAAGCAAAACGTCGGCCGACGCTTACCCGCGCACAGGCCCAAGGACCGTTTGCTCACTGGGTTGTATCCGTGGCAGTTAATCTTGACTGCCAGCTGTTGACCTACTCCCTCATTGGGCGTTGTTTGTAGTGTTATAACTTCGACATGAAACCGCCCTTGTTCTAGATGTAGAATAGGAAGACGATGGTTAGGAAATAGCACAGCGTTTGAGTGGACTGGCCTGAACTGATGTGTTAACCTAAACAATTTAGTCATAAAAAACCCGTACCAGGTCGACACTGTTGAAGATCTTTTTGGGGGTCAGATTTTCCACATTGCTCCTCTTTGAGAGTGGACTATACACAGGCAGTTACAATGATTTGTAACTCACCCCATCTCCCCTCCGCCCCCCCCCCCCTTACCCCCCCCACCCCCACCCGCCCTGCCACGAATAACATATAGATGTCATTAAAAAATGTTGGTTGTAAATTTTTTCTGAAGATTTAAGCGATGGTTATCCGTATTTCAAAAGATCAACCATCGCACGGACTTCGATGCGACTCCTATAACTTATAGAGATCGATCGACCATTACAGTTCGAAGTTAGTGCCTGATAAGCTTGGCGCCTTCAGGCGCCAAGCTTATCAGGCACTTACTTCGAACTGTCGTCAGCCGATCTACTGTAGTGGGGCGTCAGGACCGGATGGCTGAGTTAGTGAAGGGACAGTTTTAAAACCGTTTCCAAGTTCAGTGACATAAAATAGGGGGGCTTGGCTTTTATAGGCGTAAGATGAAAGTTGAATGTGTTTCTGTGTTGACAATCTGGGCGTCGCGATGAATTCATTGACCTATTCAGCGCTGATACACTTACAGCAAGTTATGGGTTGACCGTAACAGTACAAGGATGGTGGCTCAATAATATCTGGCGCCTCCATGGCAAATCTGTCTTCTGAACTGCAGTGCAGTGTTCGAAGGACAGTTGGTAAAACTGGGATTTTAAGGGCTCGCTGACAATCGATTCTGTGGTAAACATTTCTTTATGGTGTTATATGTAAAACTACATATAGCACGGATAGCGAAAACAAAAATTATATGAACCCTTTGTCTGTCGGGTTGCGCTGCCAACAGCCAAATGGTTAAATCACAATAAATTAATTATTTTCACACTGAGCCCCCCCCCCCCCTTTCTTTCCTCCCTCCACGCCATATTTTTGGTTATGGCTGTCAGTTGAATTAACCCACTTGGCACTGACGCACTACAGCAGGAGATGGATCGACCATGATAATTCAAGGTTAGTGCCAGATTAGCTAATCTGGCACGACCCTTGAATTATCATGGTCGATCCTGATGGCGCCAAGCTAATCTGGCACTACCCTTAAATATCATGGTCGACCCATCACCCGCAACTGGTACATAGTTTGTTAGGTGACACCTCCAAAATTTGGGAAATGCGCCCTCGGGGTTATCTATCTATCTATCTATCTATATCCCGTACTCTTGCCGACCGTTGGGGCACCACTGATGATTTGGCAAACAGCTCCCTCCATTCCTCTCTGTTCTCTGCCATTCTTAGCGTATCGCCCAGCCTCAGTCCTGTCCACTCTGAAATATTGTCCTCCCATCTTTTTCTCTGTCTTCCTATCCTTCGTCCTCCTTGCACAGTGCCTTGCAGGATTGTTTTGGCCCTCGGGGTTAAATGAGTTAATGTCCGGTTTGTTTTGCCCCCAACAGGTGAAACAGGGAGGTGTGGCTCGCCTGACGCGGTTCGGGAACGTGTCCTACTGTGTGGTGCCCAAAGTGGGATGCACCTTTTGGCTGAACGTGTTCCGTTACCTGCACAACGACACGGGCAAATACCGGTACCCTTCGCCCTTTGACATCCCCCGCATGACCACACACTACGCCCCGCTCAAACGGATGAGGTGAGTTTGGAGAAAAACAAACAAACAAACTAGAAGGCGTGTTATTCCGCGCGCCCCGCAAATAACCCATGTACCGCAACCGGTACAAAACATATAACACTTGCGCCACAACCCGTGCCTTCCCAGTTAACCTTTATCATTCGGAATATCCCAGTGTGTGAAATAAGTTTGACTAAAATAGTTCAAGGGTAGTGCCAGAATAGCTTGGCGCCTCTAGGCGCCAAGCTATTCTGGCACGACCATTGAACTAAAGCCATTGGTCTATATCCTTATCTGTAAGTACTATAATGTAGCTTGCATATGGCAGTGTACAAATTTGAAGCTTTTAGCCTCAGTATGTGGGTTAAGGAGAGCCCCCTCCCCCACACACATTCCTATTAACCCATTTCATCCTGATACACTATTATAAGAAACAAATATGACTATGATAGTTCAAGGGTGGTGCCAGACCAGCATGGCGCCTGAGGCGCCAACCTATTCTGGCACCACCCTTGAACTAAAAGGGTTGATCTATCTCCTGATCTGTAATGTAGCCTTCATAGAACAATAAGCAAGTCTTTAAAATGCAGCCTCATGGTGTAATGGGTTAAGGAAAGTCCAAAATAGGAAAGGAGGACCAATGAAGCAGACAGAAGACTGGGACGGATGGAACGTCTCATAATATAGAATATGACAAACGTATTTGTGCAGAACTTAGACTACATATTTTGGGGATCTGTCGTCGCTGGAAGAAACTGAAAACCTTGAACGATTGGCGATTCATATTCCATCTTACCTCCTGTTTTCGTCAGCCAAAAGCCTGTTTATGCTTACTCATGCTACTTAGAAAATGGGGTAATGGATTTAGGGGGTTCAGCCGTAAGATAGTTTCATACTCGGGGTTAAAGACCCACTACCGCCGTTACTGTTCAGATAATATACACTTCTGTAACAGATGGTTACGAAACGCCACATACAGGTCTAGCTATGGTTCATTTAGACACAGGTCAATCCAGTTCAGCACACGTCGTCTTTATATCAAGTAACCTGGCAATGACTCCACTCCGTTCCAGAAATACAACGCTATCAGTACGAGACACAGCTAAAAACAGATTGACACGCTAAAGGCTGCGAAGAATAAATAAGTGCGATTACGTGTGTGCTTTTGCTGCGTGTCGTAAAGTGCTGTGTAAGTTCATTAGGTGTGTCGCCAATTCATAATGAATACAAATGTTACTGAAACGTGTCTTAATAGTTACACGTAATGGTGCTTTAATCCATTAGCTGCAGGGGCAAAGCAAACGCTACCAAGCTGCAAGAGACAACAACCCTCATGAGCCCCCGCAGTCGCAGGGGCTCATGAGGATGTATGTTTCTTGTTAGTTCCATGTTCTATTTCTTCCATTTACATCTGTGCTCTACAGTCTGCAGTCGATTCTGACGCGAAATATTTGCGATCACTGGCAGCGAAAGGGTTAAACTTCACAGACTTTAACTCATTCTGCCCGCGACACACCACAGGCGCCAAGCTATTCTGCCACCACCCTTGAACTATCATGGACGATCTGTCTCCTGAATTGTAATGCAGTCCTCAGAGGATAACTCCCAAAATGTGGGCATTTCATACCTCGGGCATAATGCGTTAACTAGCAATGAAAGGTCCTTCAGCTCTTGCTCATCAGGCTGCAATATTTGCGAAGATCGTCTGTCATCTCGCCTTTCATCCTCAGGTACTACTTCATCAACTCTACCTTCACGCCCTCGCATCTGGTATCAGATCTGCGCTTCATGTTCGTGCGAGATCCCTACAGCCGACTGTGGTCCGCATACGTGGATAAATTTCTGTTGGTGGACTACTGGCGAACAGAGGGGCAGAACATCGTCAAGCAGCGAAAAGTAGGCATTTCTGCTCCTTACCCAGTCCGTTCACATCCGATGCAAAAAAAAAAAAAAAAAAAAAAAAATGATGATTTTGTGTTAGACGCAATATAGTCGTTAACCCATTCGAGACGTGCCGCATCCAGATTCGCGGCCTAAGCTGCGTATCCGGATGCAGCACATCTCGAATGAGTTAACGCGAAGCAGGCTGCAAATGCCATCGAATGACGGAATGCCTTTATAAGGTAAGTTTGAGATTCATCTTCAGAGGGAGATGATTGGGCCTTGATACTAAATAGTTCCAGACCAGTGCCAGGCTGTTATTAACATCTTCCAGCATGGTTAATTTATTTTTCTTTTTCTTGTAGTTGCAAGTGCCTGACTGGATCTCCATTTTCGTTTTCTTGTGTCGATATTCGCAGGTCACAAACAACAAAACACGCTGTGCAGCCGACATTTCCTTCACGGAATTTGTCAACTACGTGGCCACGCGGGACCCCGCTCGCCTGAACGAACACTGGAGACCCATTCAGTACATGTGCAGCCCCTGCATCTACCGCCCGCACGTGATCGGCAAGATGGAGACCTTCTCCAAGGACGTGCGTTACGTGCTGGACAAACTGAACATGACGTGGGTGCTGGACAACTACGACCACGAGGCCCACGTGTACGGGGAGATGGACATGCTGATCGACTATAACTACCAGGTAACGGCTTGGGGCTTGTAGGCTTCAGTCACGTGCTGAGGTTGACGCACAAACACAGTGGTTTGAAATTCAATGCATCGTTTTCCGGCTGACACGCCTTTCACCCGTTCAGTGCCGAGAAAGTTCGAACACCACCCTACTGCAAGAGGCGTAGATCCTCATGAGCCCCCGCAGTCGCGGGGGCTCTTGAGGATCTATGCCTCTTGCTGGCACCTCTTTGAATCCATGTTCCTGGGAAACTAGGATTGTTTGGTGTTGACTTCACGAAGATTGCAGAAACATGGTCTGCGTCAACTGGCACTGAAAGGGTTTATGGCACATGATTGAGTTGAAACGCTGTTTCAGCGTAGACTGACTTTCAGATCATTTTTATATCAACATCTCGTGAATGCTGTCGTCGAAGCTCGCTTTACAGTAGAACCTGTTCTGAGCAACCATCATTTTTGCAAAAAATATGAAAAGCGGTCTTGACCTGTGTAGTGCCAGCGGTCTTGACCTGTGTAGTGCCAGCGGTCTTGACCTGTGTAGTGCCAGCGGTCTTGACCTGTGTAGTGCCAGCTGACGCAGATTGTGTTTTTGCAATCTTTGTTAACTCATTCAGACCGGCGCACATATTTCCCAAATTTTGGAGGCGTCATCTAACGACTAAGCACCTGTTGCAGGAGATGGATCGACCATGATAATTCAAGGGTAGTGCCAGATTAGCTTGGCGCCTGTCGGCGCCAAGCTAATCTGGCACTACCCTTGAATTGTCATGGTCGACCCATCTCCTGCTGTAGTGCGTCAGGGCTGAATGGGTTAATTCAACATAAAAAATCCTAGCTGTCCCAGGAACATGGATTCAAAGTGGTGTCAACAAGAGGCATAGATCCTCATGAGCCCCCGCAACTGGTGGTGTTCAGATTTTCTCGGCACAGAACTGGTTAGGAGACAGGTGTTCCCTCAAGAGAAGTCTTGAACGCTCCAGACAGTGACGCCTGTCATTTAGCTGGCTTTAGCCACTTAAATGATGTTCTTTGATAACAGGTGATCTCTCTTTGATAACAGGTGATCTCTCTTTGATAACTGGTGATCTCTCCTAAGCGTGGTCGCTCCAAACAAGTTCTGCTGTACTCCCGCTTAGTAACCGAGAATAACCCAACGAAGAAATAAATACACTTAGAAAAGATAGTTACAACACAAGTGCGTTGTAACTGTCTTTTCTATGCGTGTTTCTCTCTCCTTTTTGTTCTTCTCTGATGTTTACGCGCTTGGCAGGCACCTTTTGGTCTGGATTTGCTAAGTAACAGTTTTGTGAGCAATTGTCCGTTAGAGATGTTCTTTACTCCATGATGTACATTTTCACTCTTCCCCCTTAGGTGTTGAGCTCCAAGTTCTACACCAACTGTTCCAACACCACAGACCTGGCGCAGCGTCTGTGGCGCACATTCCAGATAAACGGCTACCTGCCCAGCGAGATGCCCTTCCCCGTGCTCCGTGCCGCCAACGTCAACGCCTCGCACTTCAAGCATCTGGCTCACGAGGCCTACAGGAACCGGCCCACCAAATCGCCCATAGAGTGGCACAACCAGCGAGAGCAGGCCATGGTGGACGCTTACAAAGACATCACTAAAGACACGCTAGAGAAACTGCAGGCGATCTACCAGTATGACTTTGAAATCTTTGACTACGACCCTGCACCAGACTCTCTGTTTGGGGACATTGATAGCAGGACTACGCCCAAACCAGACACTACGTCCCAACCACAGACTACAACCAAACCACAAACTACTCCAAAGGCGCCCAAAAGGAACCATACGTCTTCTTAGACGTGAAGCGCATCTGGTGATGTGTGTTTGCGTGTGCCTGTAGTGAGGATTTCATTGTGCTTCAGTGTGCGAACAACTGTGATCCAGTATTTAAGTGTCTGAGTCTGTGTGCGTCCACAGGCATCGGATTATCGTTGCATGCTCGATCACCTCTATAACTCGGGGGGTAGAAAATAGCACCTACATGTGCTATTTCCTACTACCCGTGTTGTAGAGATGATAGATTTCGCAACGATCATCTTATTCCTGTCTGAGCTTCAATGTACGAGTGATATTTATCGTGTAATAGATGAGGCGAAGTCAGTCAGTGTTTTAGTAGCTAATCTGGCACTGCCCTTGAATTATGGTCAAGCCATCTCCTGTTGTAAGGACTCGGGGCTAAAAGAGCTAATTGTGATGTGGATTTTACACTTCGCCTCTTTGCCTCTGCCTGTGTACCGTCTACGTCATCATGAACTTCCTACGTGCTTCCGCAAGTTTCTGTTTTGAGAGGATCACGTGAGAACCCAGTAAGCAAAAGCTCCTCGGACGTCGGCCTGTGGACCTTTTGCTTACTGGGAATAATCTGGATGTTCCCGACTCCCGCCTTTCACTTAGTCTTGCACCTCGAGTGCAGAAGTTGACTGACATGAAGATATATATTAGTGTGCTTCCACAGTATGCAAAATGTCATCGGGCCGACTTCCGCGTTAGTTGGCAGGGCCAGCTACGGCTTACGTCGACTGGATGACCGTTGTTTGCGCGATCGTTAGTAACAGAAACAGTGTGCTTCGTGGAGTGCTCCTAACCTTGCATGTCTACAAGGTAGACTCGACGTTCTTCGACTCGCAACGGATGTAAATTGAGCGAACACGAAACCTTGATCCTCTCTCTGCTTGGACTTGTGAAGATCTGTGCCTTCTGCAGATTGGTGTTTCGCAAGCAGTCCCTCGCGCTCTGTCCCGATGAATAAAAAATTCCACCTGACCACCCTTATTTAACTCATTCTACCCCAGACGCACCATGTGCAGCAAGATAAGAATCGACCATGATAGTTCAAGGGTGATGCCAGAATAGCTTGGCGCCTATGGGCGCCAAGCTATTCTGGCATCACCCTTGAACTATCATGGTCGACCTGTGTCCTGCATTGCAATGCAGTCTTCAGAGGACAAGGGCAAAATTTAAGGATTTCGGTGTTGGGGTAGAATGAATTAAACCGGGAGCGGTTCATATGGCGCACTGCACGAAGTATTCATTGACAAAGAACTTTGAAGTGTGTGCTGGTCTGTGATTTTGGACCTGGCGGCTTCCGGCGTTCAGGTCCAAAATCACAGACCAGCACACTCACGTGACTGGTGTGTCACCTTTATTACACAGTTATACTCAATAAACTGTCTGTGGTAAATGTGTATTGATCTACTCAGAGACAACAAACAAACAAAAAATGACTACTGACCGAACAATGCGGGGTAATTATGTAGCCCGTTGTGCCCTTGCGAACAGAGCATGCTGTGTGATCCAAAGGCGCCAGTCACCGTGATGTAAAACCGTGCAATACCACGGCCTCGTGGCTTGAACACACGTGATCTGCAGTCTTGCGACATAATGCAATATACGCCTGCTGCGTTTCTTCGTGTAAAGTCGTGAGATCGCGGAGCCAGTTGCATGAGGGAGCTTAGCCCCGCGCCAGTCACGAAGCAAGGTGCTCCGCTATAGTGGATCACCTTGCTTAGTGGCTGGCGCGGGAACAAGCTCACTCATACAACTGGCCCCCGGTGTACCGGGCACGCGAGAGTTCACTCAAAGAAACCGCTGTGGTGTTTTACATGATCGTGACAGGCGCTTCTTATATGATCCACACGCGCCGTCGGAAGATATTATTTCAATGCACATGTATCTGCGTTGTTTCGGCTCATTTTAGTGGATGACAGCATTAACTGGAGACAGTATTTTGGGACTGACTGATCATGACCATTAAGATTTTGGCCCGAACTGAGAGGCTTGTACTCACTCCTGAAGGCCTTGTTTGAAGTTATTATTCAGGCAGATCTGTGTGTGTGTGTGTGTGTGTGTGTGTGTGTGTGTGAGTGTGTGTGTGAGTGAGTGAGTGAGAGAGAGAGAGAGAGAGAGAGAGAGAGAGAGAGGGAGGGAGGGAGAGAGAGAGAGGGCCAGTAAATTCACGATGAAACAATATACTTAAAATCAATTTAAGTTCCACTACTGGTGTGACTGATATTTTTGTTTACATTTTTTGCTTGTTTGACTGTTGGGGTGTTTTTCAGTTGTTTTTTCCTTTTCTTTTAAAGTGTAAATGCAGAGTGTGTTTATTTGTTTAGAGCATAATGAATTGTGTACATAATAACGATAATACACTATGACCGCATATAAGTATGTAAGTCCTTACTTTTCGAATACTGATGATTAATTTTTTAACCTTTTTAACATATACACA
Organism: Semisulcospira habei; assembly: GCA_036245525.1. NCBI lineage: Eukaryota > Metazoa > Mollusca > Gastropoda > Semisulcospiridae > Semisulcospira > Semisulcospira habei. The sequence goes on from BTPG01000008.1 coordinate 127,162,043, forward strand.
TCTGAAGCCTTACGTTGAACCACGTCCAATTCTACTCAGTCACGGCACCACGCATCAATAGCTGCAGAAGGATATATAGCGTTACGGGCGGCAACGCTATACCACACGTCCGCAACTATTGATGCGGATCACCTTGAAGGAGTTAACCCCCTTGTGCATGCAGCCATCGGTCCTGCAAATAGTACAACCACACACTGGAAACAGTACCAGTGGTTGCGTGAACACGGGAGTTAATATCGAATGATACCTTAAAATGTCTAGTCCACGGTTTTGGGGGGCTAAATTTGTACTTGTTCTTTCGTATTTACTTTGAATTTTTCGATATTTTGGCCCTCTGAAGTACGCGTGGCAAACAGTATGAACAGCTGTGATCGTGTTGTTCTATCGCTAGTTGGAGGAAAGCAGTTTAGAATGTAGAGATGTGGTCGTGGTAGAATGTAGACGTGTGTGGTGGTCCGTGCTTTTGAACCTTACGGCTGTCTGCATGGTGATTGCGCAGTTGGGTTGTACGTTCTGAGCAAGCCTGTGCTGTTGTCGTCTTTACATGTATAACATCAGCCGCTCTGAGATGGCCTTCGGCCTGCTCGAACCCTAATAACTAACGCACATGATCAGCAAAGACTTACTCAGGAACACAAGCTGCGGTGGAGACTTACATTTTCACGATGTGCGTCAATGCACAGTCCCCAGTAGCAAAACGCCTTCGGGCGCACGTTGGCCGCGGTGGGCCCGCGCACAGTTGTGCGCGGGCCCACCGCGGCCAACGTGCGCCCGAGGTCCTTTCCTTGCTGAGGTATTTATTTCTTATAGTCACCGATTCAAAGATTTTATTTCTTGTATCCTCTAACGGGGAATGGCGGAAAGATCAGTGTCGATCACACTTTGATTCATATTCACGGATACATTCTGACAACACCTTTCTTTTTCAAATGGTCGTTACAAATTTATTTGGTGTGCAGATACCAGTTAACATGAATAGACAGCTAAAACTAACAATGTTAACACAACGTGCTTAACATATGAATTAGCTTATACAAGTTTACAACATTTCACACACTTAGCAAGATTCTAGACATTTCTTCTGCACTTGGAGAACAATAAATAACATATGAAATTAATGAAACTGAAATAAAACTTTATTTCTCAACGTAAGAAGCAGTTAGCACATGTGCCATTTTTCACGCTTGCTGTTGCTACTCAACTAAAAGAACAAAGTATTAACGCGCATACATACTAGGTATTATCAAAAAGTAATGATAGTCTTAGATAAAACATGGACTTCGTTCTGAAATACCTAACAGGTATACAACTCTTCCAGTGTTCAAAATTTGGGGCATTCAAAGATCAGAATATATTCACCGCCAGTCACATTCTTGTAAATTAATATTTGTATTACACAGTGACCGGAAGAAATAAACACTGTGCATTGATGTGAAAATGCGTGTCTCTACCGCAGCCTGTGTGCTCAGGGCGTACAATCAAGTGTTCAGTCAATGTATGCACGTGAAGCAAAGTACGCTTAACCCATTCAGGCCTGACGCACTACAGCAGGAGATGGGTCGACCATGATAATTCAAGGGCAGTGCCAGATTAGCTTGGCGCCTGTCGGCGCCAAGCTAATCTGGCACTGCCCTTGAATTATCATGGTCGATCCATCTCCTGCAACTGGTGCATAGTCGTTAGATGACACCTCCCAAATTTGGGAAATACG
>BTPG01000008.1:127164049-127208020 GCA_036245525.1 Semisulcospira habei
TATGAATAGCGACTCAGGTGCGGTGCATACCGATCTGATTAAAAAAATTTCGATCCCGGTTTCAAAAGGCAATCTCGTCCCGACAAGAAAATGCGAATAATTGCTATTTTCAGAACAGGTCTATTCATATCTTACCTGAATTGAAGTGGGGGTCTTTCAAAACCAGTCAAGCGTAGGCATGAGGTGTTTATGTATTATATATAATTGCTTTGGGTTACAAGCACTGGTTTGATCGGGCGTTTTGTCTATGGGGGGGGGGGGGGGGAGGGGGGGAGGGGATTTGAAGTATTATTAACACTATGACTGAGTTAACCCCTTAAATTCTCAGTCATAGTGTTAATAAAGATTCAGTTCTTTCTTTATATATCTAATTACAGAGAAAAATAAAAGGAATTTGAGAAAAAGGAAAGGCAAGGTCGTGTGCGTTTTTGTGAGCGAATAACATAGAAAAATGAGGGCCAAAGAAGATTCTCTAAAACTCCCATATTCCCCCTCTCTCAACCATTGTAAAATACGACGCCGATGGTGTTCGCGTGCAACCTCGTAAATAATTTAGTGGCTCCGAGAAAAAAAACCCCACATAAAACACTGTTTACATTTTAGTCAGAATAATAATAATAATAATAATACCGATCAGGCGCCTGTAAATCGGCTCAAAGCGCCGCCGGCGAAATGAACCCATCACGCGCGTTCACGTGAAACACACACCGGCATTCACTGTTACCTCATTGTGCCCGAGGTACGAAATACCCACATTTTGGAGTTATCCTCTGAGGACTGCATTACAATTCAGGCGACAGATCGACCACGATAGTTCAAGGGTGTTGGCAGAATAGCTTGGCGTCCATAGGTGCCAAGCTATTTTGCCACCACCCTTGAACTTTCATGGTCGTGCCATATTTTGCTGTGGTGTGTCGCGGGCAGAATGAGTTAAGACGAGCACAGTACCAGACAAAACACAAGACATTCACGTGGTGCAAAAGGGTCAAGTCAGATACTGAGGTTTCGGAAGTTTTGATCGCTTGTATTTGAAGTTTATACAGTGCCCTAAAACCGGTACCAAGGAAGGAAGAGCCGGAGAAAGAATCATAATAATAATAATACCGTTATTATATAGGCGCTTTTTCTCAATTTTGGGGAAATCGACTCAAAGCGCCGCGCCTGAAACCCAACACACACACTCACGAAACAGACGCGGATTTACGCCATTTAAGACAAACACAGTACAAGACAAACGAAGGGCCAGTCAGCTACTGAAGTTACAGAGATTTTTTTATCGCTTGTATTTGAAATTTTGTAAAGTGGCCTGAGACCGGTACCAAAGTGTGGGGGTGGAAGAACCGGAGTACCCGGAGAATCCCCGACTGTCCGCCCGAATTAACGCTTTGCGTGTCGGTAGCGGATTTAGTCGCGATGATTCCTGTAGGAAGGTTAACGCGGAACCTTACTAGAGGAGAAAAGTCCAGCACCGGGTTATCAGCCTCGCACCTTAACACACTCTGCCCTAGGACCGAAATCCTCAAATTATGAAGTTGCACTCTGAAAGACTGCATTACAATTCTAGAGACAGATCGAGCATGATAGTTCAAGGGTGGTGCCAGAATAGCTTGGCGCCTATGGGCGCCAAGCTATTCTGGCACCACCCTTGAACTATCATGCTCGCTCCATGTCTTGCTGTAGTGTGTCGGGGCTGAATGAGTTAAAGCACTGGTGGCAGACGTTGTACCGCTGCGCCAAGGACCGCCCCAGAACATGCAATCCGAGGCTTTCTTCACAAGGCGTTCATTAGTATTTCCTGTTGAGCGACGGGTTCGGATTTTTTTTTTTTTTTTTTTTTTTTTTTTTTGACAGAAAAATCAACGAAGGCAACAGCATCAAAACATGATCTTCGCCGCAAATGTCACTTACGAGGTTTCACGCGAACACCGTCGATATGCGGTAGACAGTTAGGTGTGTAGACTTAGCATTTACACATGTTTGGTGTCGGTTGTCAGTGGCGTAATTTGGCAAATGCCAGTTTGTTCATTTTATAACATTGAAACTCTCGCTCTTCCCAAAACTGGACACACTGGCTTATACCGAATAACGGCAGATGTGCATTTCCTCGCATACTGAATGTAGGGCCCTATGGTTTTATTTTATAATATTTATTTTTAACTTTTCCAAGTTTTCCCCCAAATTTTTACAAAAATTATCTTGAACATTTACATCTGTTGACTCTAATATTGTAAGATTGCATTTTGACCCTAAGCAATAATATTGACTACAGCCTTTCGTGTGTTATTTAGAGCTTTAGAATCTCATTTTCTCCGTGCACTGTATTTCATACATTGTTTGTTAGTTTGTTTGTTTCAGTGTTTGTTTATTTCAATTTTTGTTCTAGTCACGTTCCCGGTTTGCGTGGTTGTTACGGATGTTTTTTCGCTCACTGCTGAAATATGGACCATAATAAAGATGATGCTATGTACGATATGACAGTTATGCTGTATGGTAACTAACGATTTTAACTTGCTCGCGCAACTGTGATTAACATACGAATACATCATACGCAAAATGCTCTCCTAGGATCAGAAGCTCCCAACATAATCAAACGCAATATTCTGCTGCTGTCTCATTCTGCCCTGATCAACACTACTACAGCGGGAGGTGGATCGGTCATGATAGTTCAAGGGGAGCGCCAAGCTTATCGTGCATACGCTACCCTTAACCCGCTCAGTCCCGATAAATTTGAACACCGTCCAACTGCAAGAGGTATAGATCCTCATGAGCCCCCGCAGTTGCGGGGGCTCATGAGGATCTATGCCTCTTGCTGACCGCCACTTTGTACCGATGTTCCTTGAACGAATGAGGTTCTTTGCCGTTGAATTAATCCCATCTCAGCCAGTGGACGTATTATGTTTCAGAAAACTGTGTTCGTTCAGGGACCAAATGTCACAACCGTCCAAGGAACATGGATACAAGTCGATCTCAGCAAGAGACATAGATCCTCATGGGCCCCAGCAGTCACGGGGGCTCATGAGGATCTATGTCTCTTGCAGGTGGGTGGAGTTCACTTTTTCTCGGCAGTGAAGGGCTATCAAAGATTTCAGTCCGACAGTCTGCGACCAATGGCAGGGAAAGGGTTAAGTACACAGACACAGGGTTAAGTGCATGCAGCCACCGGTGCTGCGAAAGACCTAAACAGTCCTGGTGCAGCCTGCATGCTCCAATTGGATTAGACACCACCCACCATTTTGTTTTGTAGCTGTCAGTGAAACGCGCTTGGAGATTGACAAAAACCACAGTCAACAGAGTACAGACCTTCATGAACAGTTGCCTTAGAAAAAATTTGAAAATCCACTGGCCAGAGAAGATCAGCAACGTCAGACTCTGGGAGAGAACAGAGCAGATAACAGCAGAGAATGAAATTGGGCGAAGAAGATGGGGATGGATCGGTCACAGTCTGAGAAAGCCAGCTTCCAGGCAGGCATTGTCATGGAACCCCCAGGGAAAGAGGAAAAGAGGTAGGCCGAGAAACTCCTGGCGTCGAGACCTCCAAGCAGACATCAAGAGACTGGGAACCACCTGGAGTAGAATCGAAGGAGAAGCACAGGACAGGAGTTGCTGGAGGTCTCTCGTCGACGGCCTATATCCGGGTAGGGGTGACAGGCGTAAGTAAGTGAAACGCGCTATTGAAGCAACTAAAGTCTGTACAGAAGCCTTGGGAAACCATTCAGTGGACAGTGCGCTTTCGTAGCCAGTGCCCGCATGCATAATGCTACTAAAAGTCTGTTTTGCGTTCTATTTGCATTTTACACAGCTATAAAGTGTTAAACGTCCGCGGACCTCCTTAACCCTTATCATTCGGAATACTGATCCTTATCATTCGGTGTGTGAAATAAGTTTGACTAAAATAGTTCAAGGGTGGTGCCAGAATAGCTTGGCGCCTCTAGGCGCCAAGCTATTCTGGCACCACCCTTGAACTAAAGCCATTGGTCTATATCCTTATCTCTAAGTACTATAATGTAGCTTGCATATGGCAGTGTACACATTTGAAGCTTTTAGCCTCGGTATGATATGGGTTAACAGACTAAATGGCCATAGACAGGAGGGTCTCTTATGCAACATTGGTCTGTATCCTTATCTGTAAGTACTATAATGTAGCTTGCATATGGCAGTGTACACATTGGAAGCTTTTAGCCTCAGTATGATATGGGTTAACACCCTCAGTGCACGCAGCCACCGGTACTGTACACAGTACTAGGTAGTGGCTGCCTGCACAAAGTCAGTCATGCCACTGGTCTCGATATCGTTTTCATCGGGCGATTAAGCGTAACGTTTATAGGTTGTGGAGCATGTGGTAAAACGGCATTTTGACTATACTGTCTATAACGTGATCATGACTCGTGCTGCCTCGATCGTCATGGCCGTTCGTCAGAAGCTATGACGAAGATTGGTCAAAATTCGACACGTAATTTTCAGTAATACTGGTCAAGCTTGAACACGTAATTTTCAAGGGTTGACGATGTCAGATAGCAAAGATTACCATCACATAACAGCATTACGTCCCTTTCCTTGCCCTCCGTGCCCTCCTTAATTTGCATATGTATTATAACCCTTTTAAAAGTGTAAATAAGTCTGTGATTGTTGGACCTTGCTGTTTAAAGCCGTAAGTTCCAAAATTACAGACCCAGGGTCATTTGCATGTGTGAGAGCACAGCAAGGTGCTCCTCACACATGCAACTTGCCCCTGCATCAGTACCCAAATAGCATTTTTTTTTTTTCTCCTACAGGACGTTTCTGAAATCAAAATTCATGGACACAGTCTCCGTGGTGTTCGGTCACGTGAGCTAACCCGACCACCCAAGAACAACTATGGGGATATCGGTTCACCAAGCCCGCCTGGTTTTTGGCCTGCATGTTCAAGTTGTGTGCACGGCCATGTCGCTGTTAACTTTCTTGACATGCAGACTTTCGCTTGATGGCCTTCTGTTCTGTAGTAAACCCGGAACATGGACACAGTAGTAAATGAGGTATGTGCAGGATGAATATATCCATGCATGAGCCCCCAACAAGTGCGGGAACCATGAGGATATGTGACTCTTGCTGATGCAGGGTGTGCAAATGTGGACTGTTGACATGCAGGCTGGCAAGACAATCACAGCCAGCAGCCTCGACATTTTGGAAGGGAGTCGGACCTATTTTGGTGCATGTTACATATGCCCTTTTTTGTTGGCGGATAGGGGTCGAAGGGGGTACGGAAGGCGGGGGGGAGGGGGGGAGGGGAGGGGGGGGGGGGGTCGCGGAGGGTGTTGGGGGCTGAGCGGCTTGTCAGAGATGGTTTCCCCCCCCCAAAAAAAAAAAAGTAGCGATTATGCATGACACACTGCACTCCAGAACTATTGAACACGATTCCTTTTGGACTCTTTCAAGACTTGGTGATCAGAAATTTAAGGGTTTCTGGGGAGGACTCAGTCTGATGTGTGGGGCGAGCGCGTATGGGCCTTTCCGAGCGCAGAGATCCCGTCTTGACCGAACTGAACTGAACTGAAAACCGTCCAACATCGCTAGCTCCGTTGGCAACTCTTTACAATATACGCTCGGCGGAAAAAGAACTGTAGCTATGCTTCGGCATTTCGGATGAGCGGTATCGTCAGTACCCATTGCGTAAAGGCCATCGGGCCGACGTCGGCCGCCGTTGGCCCGCGCACAGCCGTGCGCGGGCCAACGGCGGTCGACGTCGGCCCGATGGCCTTTTGCACATTGGGTACGGTTACGCGTCTTTTCCGCAGAACGCTAACGGTATGGTAAAACTGCGTCGTTCGGTTGAGGTGGGGCGGGGGTAGTAGAAGAAGCAATGTAGCAGGGATGGGGGGTGAAGAAGCACTGACTTCCCCGTGACGATGTTGACAGTTCTGGTTAGGCCCCTGCATGCCAACATGTACACCTTCGCAGGTAAATTAAAGGAAACAGCGGGCCCTTTGTGTCCCTACGCGGCCTCTGTCTCATCCTTTACTTGCACAATGCATGCTTTGCAATTCGAACTCTTGTTTTTTTTGGGTTTTTTTTTTTTGGTTATCCAGTACCTTAACCCGTTCACTTCCGAGAAAAATTAAACAGCACCAGCTACAAGAGGTATAGATCCTCATGAGCCTCCGCATAGTTGCGGGGACTCATGAGGATCTATCCCTCTTGCTGAAACCACTTTGTATGTATGTTCCTTCGACGGCTGGGGATCTTGGACGTTACATTTACAATGATTCTAAAACACAGTCTGCGTCACTTGAGTTGACATACTGTATAGTGCGGAGGATGGTCCAAAGTTAGATTTTGCAGTCTCAGTCTTACCAACTTTCAAATCTCCTCTTCGTCCAGTCTAAACTGATCAAAATGACACTTATTAAAGGTGCAATGTGCCTGTTTGATTTTAGAAAGAAATCAAGTGCTTCTATAGCAGTCGGTAGCGTGTTTTAGCATCCATGTTTCTTATTATTTGGGAGGGGAGGGAGGAACGGCGTCCGACTCAAAACGAATCAGATGTGGCATGCCACTTCATGCGGGAAGGGGAGGGGGCCCTCATGCGCAGTATAGAACACAGATGTTGCTTTCAATGTTACATTTGCATCGTCAGCACACAGCGCGCCACGTTTCCGCTCCCCTACGATTCATAGCAACCTGCTGTACGACATTGCTTCCGGTGACCTCCAGATGCATATTTTATGCAGCAAGAAGCACATAGCCTCATGAACCTCCGCACATGCGGGGGCTCATGAGGATCTGTGCCTCTTGTAGTTTTTTTTTCCCCCTTCAGTGGTTCTCGTCGTGCAAAAACAAAGGCTTTGTGGCTTGGCCTCCTGTGGTCTTGTATAATTTTATGTTTGAGACACATGGCACATTGTCCAGTGAAATGCAGCAGCCATGGTGACCGTTTGACGGGCTGTGTGCTAATGAATTATGAAATGAAATAACCGTCTGCAACGTATATCGTTACGGGTGTGGGGCTAGTACAGCATAACCTGTTTGAGCAACCACCTCATTTGGCAAGAACACACGTGGTCTTAAATTAACAGACAGCTGCGCTTTCAAGAGTAGCCTCTCAATTCAGAAGAGCAAAATGTGTCCTTCATTTAAGACCATCGTTTATTTGGTTACAGTCACCTAAATGATGGTCTTTAATGACAGATGATTTAAAAAAAAAAACACACAAGCTGTACTGTATAGTTTGTCTTAGCTCAGTCTTAAATGACACTTGACAAGCAGCCTCTCAAAACAGGTTCTGCTGCATGGTATCTAAGACACAACTACAAAATGATGACGATCATAATGCCTTTTTTTTTTTTTAATATTTTTTATTCAGTTCTTCCTGTCGTCGCCTCGAATTTACTCCGCGCGATCCAAAACGATCTGTGTCAGTGTGTGTGTGTGTGTGTGTGTGTGTGTGTGTGTGTGTGTGTGTGTGTGTGTGTGTGTGTGTGTGTGTGTGAGTGTGTGTGTGTGTGTGTGTGTGTGTGTGTGTGTGTGAGAGAGAGAGAGAGAGAGAGAGAGAGAGAGAGAGAGAGAGAGAGAGAGAGAGAGAGAGAGAGAGAGAGAGAGATGCCGTGGCTAAATGCGTCATGCATATTTCACGAGGCTGCAGTTCATTGTAATATAATGGATCAATGTAGCAATAGGGCACGTGTAACGTAATACAACTCTAAATACTCTCGCGCCGCGTGACCTCTTGTTTTCCTGCATCATTAACGTCCAATTGACTTTTCATCTCAATTGTGTAGTACGCAATACCGTAGCGGCTAAGTGGAAGAAAATCCCCCCTCCCTCCTCCCCCCCCCCCCCCTTTTTCAGTGCTCAAAGGCCATCAGGCCGATGTTGGCCGCCGTTGGCCCGCGCACGCCCGTGCGCGGGCCAACGGCGGCCAACATCGGCCTGATGGCCTTTTGCGCATTGGGTCGGTTGCTCTTTGAACACCGGGCCTTTCAGTTCCGTCACAGCCGGCAGGGCTCACACTTGGAACTCGAATCGCCGGGGATGTCTTTTGAACAAACTACATGTTTGTATTCTGCCGTTACGCTCGTTTGTTTTTATTAAAGCGAGATTTTCATTGTTATACTGACAATAAAAATCTTGCTTTTCTCAAAAATGGACACGATATCTTTTGACAAATAAAGGCGTCAGTATCATACCTGACGGGTGTTACCACACTGGGGTTTTTTTCCCCCACGATCCGCTGTCACAGTCGTGGCAGCCGCTTGATTGGCTCCGTGCCTGACAGGCCCTGAGTTAATCACGCCCTGCTGGCGAGCAATCACGGGCGACCCTTTTTGTGCAGTGTGCGGCAATGGCAGCGAAGAGTTCTGGCTATGTACACAGAAATGTGCTGCTTGTAACCTACTTGTAAATGATACTAACATTATAATTATGTGGTGCTGGTCCGTGATTTTGGACCTTACGGCCAATAACCGTAAGGACCATAATTGCAGCCCAGCACGCACATCGTCCATTGTTGTTGTAAATGTTGTGTGAGCCGGTTTGGGTGATTGCGAGTTGCACCTGAGGTGGCGAAACAAATTTTCATGTACGTGGCAACATGTATTTGGAAGAATAAAGTTTCTTGACTTGACTTGACTTGACATTGCATACACCGTTATAACCCCCCGTAAACCGGCGATGGAGGAGCCAAGCTAAACATTCCCAAGTGAATGCTAACCGGTGCTTTATACAGTGTTCACAACTTACCTGCTTTTACGGTCGAAGAATAAGCATCGATGAGTTCCGTTTGTAAGTGAGAGTCGACAAGAGGCATAGATCCTCATGAGCCCACGCATTATGCGGCGTCTCAGAGGATCCATGCCTCTTGTAGATGGGTTGCGGTCGTTCTCGGAACAGGAGTGAATATATTAGTAAAAGAGCAAGGAGATGGTTCTGTGCCAAGTTTCAACAAGTGTCGCTTGGAGATCATTTTTACCTGCGTTGGAATGCACTCACCGAAACTTGGTGCACTTGGCCCATTCAGCCCTGACGCACAAAAACGGCAGAAGAGGGATCGTAATAGTGTATAGTTCAAGGGTAGTGCCAGAGGCGACACGATCTTCTGATAACAACGTTCTACAAAAGCCATGTTGTCTCCTAAAGTATAGTTTCAAACGGAACAGTACTGGGCCATGGAATTAGAATTTCATGTGTTAACACCCCCCCCCCCCCAACACTCCCTTCCAAACTTACGAAGAAACTGAGCGAACGGCTGACTGCTACGAAGACGTGAAAAACTGGATGACAGCAAACAAGCTTAAACTGAATGACGACAAAACGGAAGCGATGCTCGCCAGAAACTTTCCCAGCTCCCTCCCTCTCGGCCACCTTCAACTCGACAGCACCCCCATCTCCCTCTCTGACTCGGCCAAAAACCTCGGCGTTATCCTCGATTCCTCTCTTTCCATGACCAGCTTCGTCTCCGCCACGACCCAGGCATGTTACGTCCACCTCCGCCGCATCAGTCAGATCAGAAAATACCTCACTACCGAAGCTGCCACCAAACTTGCTGTAATTCTCATCCTATCTCGCATCGACTACTGCAACTCTCTCCTTTCCGGCCTACCTCACTCCACCACTGCTGGCCGCCTCGTCCTCAGAAAGAAAAAATCCGACCACATCACTTCCCTGCTCAGACTCCTTCACTGGCTTCCCATCCCCCAACGCATCCAATACAAGATTCTGTCTCTCTGCTACAAATCCTTGAACAACTGCGCTCCTGCCTATCTCTCAAACTTACTTCACCCCCACACTCCTCCCCGCTCCGCCTCTGACCCTCTCCGCCTCCACATCCCCTGCACCAAACTCAGCACTTTCGGCCCCGCTCCTTCTCAGTATACGGTCCATCCAGCTGGAACACTCTTCCACTCTCTCTCCGTCAGAAACACTCTCTCCCTAAGCATCGATTCGATGAGTTCCGTTTGTAAGTGAGAGTCGACAAGAGGCATAGATCCTCATGAGCCCACGCATTATGCGGCGTCTCAGAGGATCCATGCCTCTTGCAGATGGTTGCGGTCGTTCTCGGAACAGGAGTGAACATATTAGTAAAAGAGCAAGGAGATGGTTCTGTGCCAAGTTTCAACAAGTGTCGCTTGGAGATCATTTTTACCTGCGTTGGAATGCACTCACCGAAACTTGGTGCACTTGGCCCATTCAGCCCTGACGCACAAAAACGGCAGAAGAGGGATCGTAATAGTGTATAGTTCAAGGGTAGTGCCAGAGGCGACACGATCTTCTGATAACAACGTTCTACAAAAGCCATGTTGTCTCCTAAAGCCGGCAGTATAGTTTCAAACGGAACAGTACTGGGCCATGGAATTAGAATTTCATGTGTTAACACCCCCCCCCCCCCCCCCCCAACACTCCCTTCCAAACTTACGCGAGAAACTGAGCGAACGGCTGACTGCTACGAAGACGTGAAAAACTGGATGACAGCAAACAAGCTTAAACTGAATGACGACAAAACGGAAGCGATGCTCGCCAGAAACTTTCCCAGCTCCCTCCCTCTCTCCACCTTCAACTCGACAGCACCCCCATCTCCCTCTCTGACTCGGCCAAAAACCTCGGCGTTATCCTCGATTCCTCTCTTTCCATGACCAGCTTCGTCTCCGCCACGACCCAGGCATGTTACTTCCACCTCCGCCGCATCAGTCAGATCAGAAAATACCTCACTACCGAAGCTGCCACCAAACTTGCTGTAATTCTCATCCTATCTCGCATCGACTACTGCAACTCTCTCCTTTCCGGCCTACCTCACTCCACCACTGCTGGCCGCCTCGTCCTCAGAAAGAAAAAATCCGACCACATCACTTCCCTGCTCAGACTCCTTCACTGGCTTCCCATCCCCCAACGCATCCAATACAAGATTCTGTCTCTCTGCTACAAATCCTTGAACAACTGCGCTCCTGCCTATCTCTCAAACTTACTTCACCCCCACACTCCTCCCCGCTCCGCCTCTGACCCTCTCCGCCTCCACATCCCCTGCACCAAACTCAGCACTTTCGGCCCCGCTCCTTCTCAGTATACGGTCCATCCAGCTGGAACACTCTTCCACTCTCTCTCCGTCAGAAACACTCTCTCCCCTCCTTCCAGTGCGCCCTCAAAACTCACCTCTTTCAACAGTTCTGGCACCATATCACCACACTCCCCACCCCAAGCTGACTGTCGTAATGTATTTCACTTTTTGTGGTACGTGAGTCAGTCGTTGTCTAAAGCGTGCGCGAGTTGTGAGTGCGCGCTTAGAGTTATAATTATTATAAGATAAGCGCATTATAAATACCGTAATTATTATTATTACTTCAATTTTCTATTTTCAGCTTTAACCCCTTCTCTGCCAGTGATCCGTTTGTCATTGTTTATAAAGTAGTCATTGTTCTATTAAAATGCCAACGAGCTCCAGCCAAACATGGAACATGGATGCAAACTAACGTCAGCAAGAAACACAGATCCTCATGAGCCCCCGCAATAGTGGCTCTTGCAATTGGTTCGTGTTCAGTTTTTCTCAGCAGTGAAGGGTTTAATAATCTTGGGAGAATGGGGTAGGCCTAGCGCAGGCATGACAGCAAAGAGTTTAATTTTTATCTGTGTCACTGATGTTGCAATAAAAACTGCCATTCACCACAGCTGTCCTTTGGGGACTAAATGTTACGTTTTTTGTTGTTGTTGTGCAAACCTGTTGACGAATTTCCAATTTTAATTCCCCCGACACCATGTTGATTGGGGGTGTTGAATAATGTATCAGCATAATGATTTCTGTGCTGGATGAGCAGCTGTTCGATCGATTCCCTGTTTTAATAATAATAATAAGCTCGACGCTCCAAAGAGCTCCAGGTGCTTTACAAGAGGCACGAAAACATAACATTCAACATACGTTGTGTTGCCATCATGTCAAACTGAAAAAAGCCCATCTGAGTTTGTGATTACATGAGATCTGCTTGTGTCTGTGCAGTGGTGAATACCTACTAAATGATGATGGTGTATAAACTATAATGTAATAGAAAAGTGAACATCTTTACGACCCTTCAAATGAAAGACACTGTTTAAACAAAATTTAGTGTACCAAGTAGTGCGTGTTATTTTGTTCATTGTCCATCCATTTCTGTGCTTGTCCATTCTAGTCTTACTTGTCTGTATACAAGTTTGTGCCTTTTTCATGTCAATTTGAGGCTTTAACATTTTCAGTCAAATCTGATGAATGAGCAACACCACATTGTCGCTGGATTCTTGAAAATGTGATTATTTTATCAAGTCCAACAGAACCTGCTTTGAGCGACCACCTTTATGACAAATCACCTGTCAATAAAGATCACCTAAATGTTGGTCTTCAATGACAGGTGAAACGTGTTGCCATTCAAGACCTCTTGCAAGAGCACGTCTCTTAAAACTAGTGGTTGCTCAAAACAGATTCTAATGTACCTTATTTTTGTGTTAATTTGAGCGATACCAATAAAATGAATTACAAGTCTGACCATGTGTGTTTGCGTGCGAGTGTGTTCCTTTATGTGTACGTGTGTGCATAATAAGTCAAAGTGTGTGTCTGACAAATGTCTGACAAAACAGACAATAAAAGACAGGCCAACCACCGCACAGACAAAACAAATAAGCACAGGAAACACACATAACATTCCTCAGTACTTTATTGAGCACTTGACAACATATTGACCAGCACTGAAATTCTTTTCCAGAACCCAGCATTTTGCTCATACAAACACACACTCACACAGTCATTTATCACGTCAAGAGTGTGTCATGCCCTGGCTGAAAAACACACACAACGATTTTATGTTAAAGGCCCACTACCGCCATATATGTTCAAAGATACACTTCTGTAACAGATGGTTTCGAAACGTTACAAATAGATCTAGTTATAATTCATGTACACACAGGACAATCCAGGGCAGGGGATCTAACTGTTGTCCAGCGCTGAGTAATTCCCCTTGGTTTGTTGTACAATTCTGCCAGCGCTAGCCTCACCTATCTGGTTTGTGAGTAATCCAGTTCAGCACATGTCGTCTTTATATCAAGTATCCTGACAATGACTCCACTCTGTTCTATAAATACAGTGCTATCAGTACAAGAAACAACTAAAAATAGTTTGAAACGCTAACAGCTGCACAAAATAAATAAGTGCGATTACACATGTGCTGTTGCTGCCTGTCCAAACTGCTGTCAAAGTTCATTAGGTGTTCGGACAAGACATAACAAACACAAATGGGGCAGAAACAATGTCTTCAGATTTATGCGTAATGGTACTTTAAGTGTAATGTTATGTGACAAACACATTATAACAATACAGTAGAACCTGTTTTAAGCAACCATCCTTTCTTGCACGAAGAAAAGTGGTTTTAAAGTTATTATAAAAGACGGGTGCTCTCTCTTAACTCATTTAGGCCTGGGACCCTGCAGCAGGAGATGGACTGATCATGATAATTCAAGGGTAGTGCCAGATGAGCTTGGCGCCTTCAGGCGCCAAGCTCATCTGGCGCTACCCTTGAATTGTCATGATCAATCCATCACCTACAACTGGTACATAGTCATTAGGCGACACCTCCAAAATTTGAGCAACGGCACCTTCGGGTTAAAAGGGTTAATCTGAAGGTGCAAAAAGTGTCACCTGTCATTGAAGACCACCATCATTTCGGTGGCTACAGCCACCTAAATAATGGTCCTTTATGACAGGTGATCTCTTTCACAAGGGTAGTCCCTCATAACATGTTCTGCTGTATATCTTTCAACGTGAGCAACAACTGTCCATGATTTGGGTGGCACGATCTAGTTTAAAGGCATTGCAAGTGGTTTACAAGGCCTTCTGCAGACTGGACTGACTGTAAAAGTTTCAAAATAGTGCCTGATTGGCCTGGCACCTATAAAGATGCCAAGCTAATGTGAAGCTATCCTTGAACTGTCGTAGACAGACCCAGCTCCCATTATATTCTTTTCACAATGAAGGGATGACCGAGCCCATCGGTCAGCCATGAACCAAATTATTAGCAGTCGCACACACACCAACTTTCTTTGTGCAAGCGGCCACTGGTACTGTTTACAAGGGGGTAACCCCTTCACTGCTATAAAAATGCAAACACCGCCCATCTGCAAGAGGTAAAGAACTTTGCCTCTTGTCTTATTTTCATATCGATGTTCTTTGGGGCGATGGGATTATTCTTTATTTAATTTGCCATGCTTTCAAAGACACACTTTTACGTCCCCTGGCAGTGAAGGGTTACCAGTATTTCATCACACTGAAACAACACTCTCCTCTGTCACATCATAGCTGTCTACATCACTTGGTGGCCATGCCTTGAACGCCTTCCAAGGGAGGTCACCCATGTCACTCTGCATGCGCCTAACAAATGTGGGTTGTCTCAACTGGCCAGCGAGATCCGCAGCCCTGGGATCCACGAGTCCGTTGACGTCAAGCTCATGAAGGACTCTCCGCCAGTTTGAAAGATCTACGAAATTTGCTGAAATGGCCACAGTCGTGTCGAGGTTCTCCACATAGTGCGGGCACCCACCAGGCACAAAGAGAATTTCACCTGTAATATGTACAAGTATGTTACTGAAAGATTTGTCAGGTAAAAGTGCATGGCACTCATCCCTCCCAGCACTGAAGAGGCACATATTCTCATGAGCTCCTAGCAAAAAGAGACATATTCCCAGGACCCCTTGCAGCTGCAGTGGGTCATGTGAATATGTACATCTTGCAGGTGCCGGAAAGACGTCTCAAAGTAAAGAAAAAAAGTTAACTTTGAATCGTACCATGTACACCACAATTATTTCAGCTAACCTCTTCACAGGCAGTGTTTCTGATAACTTTGTTTATTCAGTACCAAAGAGCCCCATCTGTCCGAGCAATGTGCATACAAAGTGGTGTCAGCAACAGGCATAAATTCTCATAAGCCCCTGCAACTGTGGGGCTCATGAGGATCTATGTCTCTCGCAGCTGGATTGCATTCAGTTCTCTCCAGCAGTGAAGGGGTCAAGTTAACTCATTCTACCCCAACACCGAAATCCCCAAATTTTTGCTGTTGTCCTCTGAAGACTGCATTGCAGTGCAGGACACAGATCGACCATGATAGTTCAAGGGTGATGCCAGAATAGCTTGGCGCCCATAGGCGCCAAGCTATTCTGGCATCACCTTTGAACTATCATGGTCGATCCTTATCGCTGTGGTGTGTCTGGGGTAGAATGAGTTAATCTGGAACTCAAGGGACATAACAGTACAATCAATGTCATCAAGAGCAATATTAAACATATTTAGATTGTTTCCCTTTCTAGTTCTTCTCGTGGCAGGAAGCGAGATCAGTCAATAGCCATTTCAGAACAACTTTCGAAAAAAAATTGCAGTAAATATTGTGAATGAAAAAACGCTAAGCAGATCATGAAAGAAATGTCAACATGTGAAGCCTTCACAAATTATGACATAGTGACATAATTGTGTGTGAATTAGTGTGTGTTGTTCATTTACTGCAGCAGTTGCATTATGCTGTGATTTTATCACAGGGTGCAAAATCTAACATATAGTATCGATTTACTTGCTGGACAGTTGTGATGTATAACTTTAGTGCATATTTATGTTTTACAATGGTTATACCTTTAATGTATGCTTGCCAGACATACATGTGTGTGTATATAAGAGAGAGATTGAGTGTGTGTGTGTTAAGTATTGAGTGCTATTACCTATTATTATGTGTCTTATTGTAACAATTTAAGTTGTAATATTTCTTCTCTTTCTTTCTTACCTTTTACTGATCAGTTTACAATGACCATCATACAACAATTTCCTTTTGGATATAAAAGCTGTCTAAGTCTGAATCATGTACTAGGACTAGGAGCTGATCAAGGATATTGAGGATCTATGCCTTGTGATAACACTGCTTTACATCCCCGTTTTGCAGGTCTCTTTGGTGTAAAAGTAACATAGAGTTCAGAACATAACCTGTGATATCTGGCATTGAAGGAGTTAAGAGGAGCACTGATCAAAAATGCTGACTTCTGACAATGGATACTGAACAAGCAAGACAATGGCAGATGGAGGAGACTTTTTTCCCCAGACCTGCATCAAGTACACACTCCACTGGCTGGACGAGGGACAGAAGGGGATGTGTCACAAGGTCAGCAGTGTCGACCTTGGCCTCAAATGTAGGGTCAAGGCTGTTGGCATATACTGGATACAGACAAGGCACGTCCTCTTGGCGAAAGAGCACCCATCTAATGAAATGACAGAGAAATGATGGCTAATGCTAAAGAAAAAAACAGAGAAATGATGCTAATGCAATTCACCAAAAAAATATAAGTAAAACACTACAGAGTGAAATTCTTCCCTATAAAGGCAATAGACAATAAGTCCATTTGTGAAAAGCGAGATTGTATTGTATTACAGTGAAAATCGCACTTTCACCAAAATGGACGTACTGTTTTTTGCCTTCACAGGACAGACTTATCATCCACGTCAACATCACTATTATTTCAGATTTTGTTTTCTCATGTGTGGTGTCATTTGTTTCTGTTTTCATTTCCTGTTTCCCTGAGAGGTTCTCAGTCTTCTCTGGCAGAAAAGGAATCCAAACCTGTGGACTTTGAGAACCTACATAAAAGCAACTTTGCCATCCTGACCTCTTCCTCCCCTTGAAAAGAGCCATCCAGAAATTGGAAGCAAAGGCGTCCACGTGCAGACCACTGTGCAGACCAGGTGGAGCCACAAAGAGACTGGGCCAGCTGTCCTGATACAAACTCCCATGGCTGCTACGTTGCAGGAAGTCACCTATGCACATAAAAATGTACAAATAAACAGACTGTCAAAACCAAGCCTTACCATAAAGAGACTGAATCAGATATCCTGAGACTAGCTGCCAGTGCTGGTCAACAAATGCCTGCTATAAAGATTGCTGCCTGTGATCACTAATGCTGATGGGGAAAACTAAAATACATGTGTATCCAGGCATAGATTTACCTAGCATGGTTCTAACAAGTGTACACCTACTCTGTGTGAATCAACTCAAGCGTGAACCCTGAACAAGGGTGGATTCATTCTGGGTAGATCTGCGCAGGGTAGACTCACTCTGGATAGATTTAAGCCGGGTTAATTCACACGGGGTAAGAGAAATACAGGTCAGCCTCAGTATTCCACGTTTCAGTAAAATTGACAGGCCTCTGGCTCTAACATGAATGCCCTGTGAGCAAAAGGTCCTCTCACTGGCATCAGGCTTAGCAAGGCCTGCACACAGCCGTATGTTGGCCAGCTTACAGCTAACATCTGCCTAAGGACCTACAGCTAGCTATTGGTGTATCTTCACATGTCTAGGCAAATTCAGAACCTGCGTATTCAAGTTGACCCTTCTGATTCACCCTTTTAAGCTGAGCTATCATAGTTGATGCCTCTCTAACAGCCAGTGGTGGACTATAAGCACCACACAGACACTGTAGTAACAAAGTATTTCTATCACCTGCAAAGTATCTGGGGATGGTCAGCTCCTGCACCAGTTGCGGACAGTGTATGGGGAGGCTCCAGTCAAAGAGGTAATCGTTGCGGTCTGACAGATTCTGCAGGAACTCGGACACTTTGACTGTCCTCGATTCCTCCAGCCCTGCCCACTCCACTGATCCTACCACTGATCGCTTGACCTGAGCCACACAATCACCTGGATAAAACAACATATATCGAAACTTGCAGATATAACATCAAGCACACCTTATGCATTAGAGCCGAAAAATCCAAAATCACTTGCCAGCACCCACATAATTCTGTTCATGTGCTTAAGTACATGAACAGAATTATGTGTTTGCTGGCAAGTAATGTGTTGCAGTTGAATGTGGTGTTGACTTTTCATACATTAACACATTCACGATGCACCTAACAGTAACATGGATACGCTGCAAATAAAGTTAGTGTTTAAGACATGCTGCATAAATGCGGTATGTCTCAAACGCTAACATCATTGGGTTGCGTCTCAAATAGTAACTTCATTTACCACATGATATCCGTAAGCGGCACATCTTTAATGCTAACTTGATATATGTCTGTGGCACGTCTAGAAATGGAGAGACGGCATTTCACAGACATGCAGGGGTGGAGGTCTTGAAGGACACAGTTGAGTTTACATGCAGCTTTGTTACCAGCTCAACAACATCCAATGGTCAGCAGTCTGGCACAGGCGGTACTATTTCTTTATGCTGATGGCTAGGACTCAGACTGTACTCAGGATTAAGACTAGACTCACACAAGCCTGATAAGCCTTTAACAATTCCACAGTTTGCAAATATCAGCTGTCTTGATAAAACTTGACATTGGCTACTTCAGACTAAAATCCAACAGTACCTGCCATGTCCTGTACATGCTGCAAGTTCCAAGGAACCGTAGTCATGATAGATGCTAAGTCTGTGATGACGACCGGGACTCGCCTCAAGGCGTATTTGTGGAAAAACTCCAGAAATGTCAGGTTGGTGCACGACACTCTCTCCACCTACATGGATGCAGACAGACGAGTGACAAATATTGAATAAATATTGCTAGCTATTTTTACAGTTTTCTGACTACCTAACATACGGTGACAAAAATAATCTTATACAAAGTTCCAGTAAATAATTGATGTTATCTATTCTCAGGTAATGCTCAATACTGTGTAGTTACTCAGAAGTCCTTTCCATCTGCTAAAGGCTTTAATTCTCTAATGAGCCCCTGCAGTTTGTCTTGTACAACAATAGCATACATTCTCCAGAGGCCCTGCAGTCTATCTTGTACAACAAGAGCATCAATTCTCCCCAGCCCCTGCAGTTAAGTTAATCTTGTACAGTAAGAGCAAAAATTTTCCTGAGCCCCTTCAGCCTGCAGGTGCTCAGAAGAATTTAAGGTCTTGCTGTACAGGGTTACCAACAGCTGTTCCTCAACTTGAGGCATTATTCTGGCATAAGACTTTTTACTGAATTTAATGTACTAAATGATACACTCAAAGCGATCTGCTCCAAAGTGGGCTTTGACTGCTAAAACTTGCCTATATGGGTCATCAATGTTAGCTTGCTTAAACTAAGACTTTCTGTCCTTCTGTTCATGATCTGTGTGAGCAGCTACACACAACATAGTTTTCTACTGCCCCTTGAGCGTAATGAAAGAACTCTTCAAGGTATAAAGGAGACGAAGAGCAAAAAGGTCTCTATCTTTATGACATTCAAACCTTATAAGTTAACTTAGCGCCTTTTGTCCAGCCCTATTGTAAGACATGCTGAGAACATTTATCAGTTAACTAACACACTATTTCATAAAATAGCAGACTGAATTTTTGAAGTATTCACTGCAGCATTCTTTTGCACAAAATATCTCACACAAAGTGTGTATGTTCATGTACTTAAGCACCTGGCGAGAGGCAGGGAAGGTAGGAACAGGTGGCACAGAGGACAACAGCTCTGCCTGTCTATGTCGCATGGCCAACTGCCGCGATACCTTGTGAAGCAACCAGTGCCACTCCTTGTCTATAATAAGCCCAAACATGAAAAACAATCATTACAGTCCAGACCAAAAAGGTGACTGCCAAGCGTGTAAAATGCAAAGAAGTACCCAACGGAGAAAGAAACACGCTTTAAAAAGTTGGGTACAACACAATTTATTAATATTTCGGGTAAATACCCTTTGTCAAAATAGACAAACAAACAGAGAGATTAGCTGCTACTTATCTTCATTCGCAGAAGGAATGTGGCAACTGAAGGAGGTGGCATAAAATAAAATAAAAGAAAAGGAAGAACAAAAGTGTGGAAAAAGTAAAAATGATGTCAACAAAAAAATCATAAGAGAGAGACCCAGGGAGAAACTGAATACGAGAGACAAGAGTGTGTGTAAGCGTGCGCAGGAGTGAGCAAAAGTAAATGCATGTGTGTGAGGCCAGAGAGAGAGACAGAGAGAGAGAGAGAGAGACAGCGAGAGAGGGAGAGAAAGAGAAAGAGAGAACGAACGGGGAGTACCCTTGGGCACGAAATAGGCTGAATGTCTAATACACAAAGCCTGCTAAACACCAATCCGAAGGCAAACTTTATATCACCTTCAAGTTGAGGACTACCTCAGGGAAAAATGGGAGGACCCCGGGGGAAAAAACCCAGCATTTAGCATGGTACACAACAAGTAATATCATTGAAACAAAGCAAATAATCAAATTCAGTAAGAGAATATTGGTATAAGTGGAGAGTAGGTAGTTGTGAAACCATCTTCAAGGGTAACTCAAAATAAAAATAAAAAACAAAGAAAACAACAGGAGAGGGGGGGGGGGGAGAGAGAGAGAGAGAAAGAGAGAGAGAAAGAGAGAGACGGGAGCAGGGGGGGGGGGGGGAGGGGAGGAGGAAGTGGAAGAAGGGTAAGGGAAAAAGCATAAAGAGAGAAAGAGGGAGAGAGAGAAGTTTTAAAGCGGGTTGGGGGGGGGGGGGGGGAGGAATAGAGGGAAAGAGAGAGAGAGAGAGATAGAGAGAAAAGGAGAAAGAAAAGAAAAAAAAAAAAAAAGGGGGGGGCGGGGGGGAAACCAGCCAGACCAACCAGCCAGAGCCACCAGCCCCACCCAACAGGCACCCACCAGCCCACAGAAAAACACACAGGCACGCAACAAGATGACCACATACATCCCCAAGGGAATGCACACGATTGCCCCGCCCCACAACCGTACATCACTCCGCGGGCCGGCAACCGGGCGCCCGACAGGGAAGGGCAAGGGATCCAACTGATCGTAATCATTACAGTGGACTTCAGATGAAACAAACTGTGAGGGGAATCCACATTTTTTTCTGCATAGTTATAAACTAGTTTCTTAATCTTATGTAATAAGCATAGTATGGTACAAAGAACAATTGAGGTCAGGAATTCTAACAAAAGCCTTGTCATATACATGTATACAGTAAACTTTCGATATAGCAAATCGCCAGGGACCCAACTTTTCTTGCTGTGACATCTGAAGTTTGTTTTAAGTGATGTAATTAAACACAGAAGAGGTCCCGTCAGGAACACTGAAAAAGGTGTTGTTTCTTAACCCTTTTAGCCCCAAGGTCCCATTTCTAAATTTTGGAGGTGCCTAACAACTATGTACCTGTTGTAGGAGATGGATTGATCATGATAATTCAAGGGTAGTGCCAGATGAGCTTGGTGCCTTCAGGTGCCAAGCTCACCTGGCACTACCCTTGAATTACTATTGTAATCCATTCCCTGCTGCAGGGTCACGGGTCTAAAAGGGTTAATGTTGTTATATCTGACCTTGTTATATCTTAATTTTGTTATATCTGACCTTGTTATGTGAAGCAGACTGGATCTCACTTTTGTTATTTAATACCAAATACAGAACTGAGTTACCTAAGGGAGAGATATTTTGCACACTAAAAAACTGGTGGAGTAGTTGTGAAAAGTGGAAAGACCATGAAAATTAAAGGTTAGTACAAAATATTAGTTTGCCAAGGCAGGGGTGGAGAAACAAAAGCACTGAATAACTGCGACGTTTGCACCTTTGTGAGGCATTTATAAACACTGGTTACCAGCTGTGGGAAATGGATTGGCAAATGATGTTTCAAAGGTAGCGTGCCACTGAAGTTTGGCGCTTAAACAACTTTTGGAATCATCTGTACAGACTTTTTACCAGCCAAGGGCAAGGGTCAGCCATGATAGTTCATGGGTAGTGCCAGTTTTAGCTTGGTGCCTGGGAAGGTACCATAATCTGGCACTACCCATCAACTATCATGGCTGACCAATAGTGGTGACCTATGGGTGAATATGTTAATTGCTTACTTACTGCCAGGTTCAGCCATGGTAGCTTTCCCAAGGTGAGAAGCTGCAGCCTCCACATTTCCCAAACAGTCCTCAATGGATCCTACCGCTGCCCAGAAATCTCCCGTCAAGCTGCCCTGTTTAACTCTTTGCTTCAATTTCAAATGCTTCAACTCCATCTCCAGAAATGTTCTGCCTAATGATGTTCTATAAAAAATATAACACAAAAACCGAAACAACCTTATAATTAACCCATATCATACTGAGGCTAAAAGTTTCAAATTTGTACACTGCCATATGCAAGCTACATTATAGTACTTACAGATAAGGATATAGACCAATGGCTTTAGTTCAAGGGAGGTGCCAGAATAGCTTGGCACCTAGAGGTGCCAAGCTATTCTGGCACTACCCTTGAACTATTTTAGTCAAACTTATTTCACATACTGGTGTATTCCGAGTGATAAGGGTTAACAGCATAATATATAACATACACATGTACAGCATAAAGTGTTTTTCAAGGTGGCTTACTCTGGGCAAAGGAGTAGTCCGCGTACAGTGCCACAAGAGACTGTATGTCAACAAAAATATTCGCTGATTGTTACGAAAAACTGAAACACCTTACTATCTGATCACTTACTTGGCCACATGGAAGAGCAAAGTGTTTGGGTTGGTCGACTCTGGTAAAGTCCTGCCACTGGATTCCAGTCTAGCCAAAGGCTGGCCTTCGCGTCGCCACCACCTTGCCAGCCGAGCCTGGGCTAACAGTTCTGCTGGGTGTTCTTCATTACCAGAAGGATACTTGTGGACACAGCTATCTACGTCTCTCTTATTTGAAGCACCACCTGCAGGAGATGGATTGGTGATTTTATAGCTGCTTTACATGAATAGAGCTGAAGTGCTAAACTAATCAGGTACCATCCTTGTTGCTATGGCTAAACAAAAATAGCAGAGGAAATAAAACATGATATCAATTAATCTAGTTAGTTTGAAATATTCAAAGCTGTCATGGTCAGTCCACCTGATGCAAACTGTGCACATGGGCAATGCCTAGTATGGTATATGTGACCCGCCACCACAAAATGAGTCTTAAGTCACTTTTTGGACATTTTGAGATATTGATATCAGCAGAAACTAGAAAGAAAACCCTTTTCATGGGCCAATAACATGTGAATCGGACGATTGGTCACCGAGTTATGGTTATAGAAACTGGGACCCCACACATGTACCCGACCACGCCACCGACAATTTCAAAATGAGTCTAAAGTCACTTTTTGGACATGTTGAGATATTGAATATCAGCAGAAACTAGAAGAAAACCCTTTTTAATGGTGCAAATAACATGTGAATCGGACGATTGGTCACCGAGTTATGGTTTTTAGAAACTGGGGAACCCACACATGTACCCGACTATGCCACCCGACAATTTTCACGAATAGCGGGAAATCGGGTCAGGGACATTACGACTCATTTCGTGGTGGCGGGTCACATATACAGAATTTGGTTCTAAACTTGAAACAAAGTAAAAATGGCATGGCATGCAAGTGCTCATGGTATTTACTCTTATTTTTCCCCATGACAAGAATCTTGCCTGGCTATAAACACCATGTCAATAATCCAGTCAGATACAAAAATAACAAACTGATTACCAGAGCTGTCTCTTCCCACCCCTAAAGTAGGGCATGTCCATCTCCCTGCCATTGAATCTGATGACGAAAGGTGTGCAACTTTGTGAGGCATGTCAGAAGTATCATCCGATGTAGGACTTCTTTTTCCTCTTGATGACTTGGTCATGGCATAAGTGTTCACCTGAATTTGTCCACAACTTTCACTACATCCCAAATCAGTGCCCTCACTCTGGCACGGATGTACATGCGAGGCTGGCTGAATCTGCGGCATTCTGTTGTTACTGCTAATTTTGCCTCTGCACTCAGTTGGTTTTGTAGTCAGCAACACTGGTAATTTCTCCAGTGGCAAGTGCTGTGCAGAAGAGTTGCTGTCATTGTCATGTTCCAGTGGGGCAGGAACAACCATACCAAGGCCTGCAGTATACCCAGTGATCAAAAAGTATTCGGGCCGACATCAACCTAATTTAGTTGGCCCACACAGTGTAAAAGACTTGGGGGTTGAAACTGGCTGCAGTTGGCCCCCACACAACTGCTAGTGGGCCAACTACGGCCGATGTCAGCCTGAGGGCCTTTAGCTTACTGGGACAGGAATGAGTTTCCTGGTGATGGTGTGAAGTGGTGACAGGCCATTCTGTGATCAGCTCCACCGTGTCCTCTTCCATGACAAGAAACTATACAGCAGAGGACAGAAAGACCATGATAGTTCATGCTGCAATAACCTAGCTGGTGCCTCTTAACCATGGCAGTTCACGGGTGGTGCCATAATAGACTGGTGCCTAGAGGCACCAAACTATTTGAATTAGGCACCACCCTTGAACTATCAGCAATATCCCAATACATGCTCCTCGTCTTGTCCCACTTGTAATCTGACTACACACTCAACCTCATTGCATGAATGGGCAAGGCGGGTAAAATGGAATATTGCCAAACTATAATGGTCTATCTTGTCTCCTGAACTGCAATCTTGTCTTCAGACAAAAACTCCAAAATGTTGGCCTCAAAGGCTCTGTTTGTCAAACTAGGCTTCAGGACACCTCTTCAAGATAGCACTGAAAACTGGAGAGAAAAAAAAGAGAAAAAAAAATTATCTCTTTTACAGCAAAAAACAAGCATGCAATGCAAATTCAATCAAAACTAAAAAGCACTCTTACCCATGGAATCACTCAGTCATAAATTCTTTCCCACGCAGTACATTAATAGCTGACATCCTTGATCTGTGTGACAAGTGTCGAGAATTAAAGAAAAAGAAGTCAGAGGTAGAAGGAGCTAAACAATACAGGGAAATTAACCAGGATATTAAGAAAAACATGAAAAAGGCAAAGGAGAGGTGGACTGAAGACCAGTGTAAACACGTAGAAGAAAATCTGAACAAAAATAATAGCAAAAAAGCATACCAGCTGGTGAAAGACCTGACCAGTGCAAAACAGGGAAGCTCCTCTATCATTCAAAATAGCAAAGGGAACTGTCTTACGGAAGACCAAGACATTCTGAAGAGATGGACAGTACTGCTCAGATTTGTACAACCACCGAGCTACAGGCATACTTGTCACCCCAACAGTGACCAACAATGACAACTATCCCATCCTCTGAGAAGAAGTAGAGGCTGCCGTGAAGTCGCTGAAAAAAGGGAAGGCAGCAGGAGCAGACAACATCCCTGCAGAACTAGTCCGAGAAGGGGGAGAAGACATGATAAGCGCCTTACTATCTGCAATAAGATCTGGCAGTCAGGGGAATGGCCCACATCCTGGACCCAATCACTTATAATAACTCTCCCAAAAAAAGGCAACTTACAACAATGCCAGAATTATCGCATGATCAGTCTTATATGCCACCCAAGCAAAGTCATGTCAAAAATCCTGCTGAACAGGCTGAAGCCAAAGGAAATCAGAGGAACATGCAGGCTTCAGACCAGGGCGCAGCACAACTGAGCAGATCTTCAACCTAGAGTTCTATGTGAGAGGTACCTCCAGCACCAGCAAGACCTTTATCATGTCTTTGTGGATGTTAAGAAGGCATTTGACAGGGTGTGGCATGCAGCCCTTTGAAGCTGTACAACATCAATGTGAACCTGATCAAAGTAATAGAAAACCTTTACAACAAAACCACTAACGCAATCTGCTTCAACGGCAAAATAGGAAATTGGTTTAGGACAACAGTCGGAGTCGGACAAGGCTGCTTGCTCTCACCTACTCTTTTCAACATCTTCCTAGAAAGAATCATGACGGACGCTCTGAAAGATCATCAAGGAACCGTCAGTATTGGAGGCAGAACAATCAAGAACTTGCGCTTCAAGGACGACATTGATGGCCTTGCAGGAACAGAGGAGGAGCTAGCTCAGCTGGTGGTAAATCTGGACAGTACAGCCATTGCTTTCAGGATGGAAATCAGTGCAGAGAAGACCAAACTGATGACCAATAACGCTAGTGGCATTGGCACTGAAGGTTGGAGGCAAAAAAACTGGAAACAGTTAAGAAATTCAAATACTTAGGAGCCATTGTGACAGATGAGGGATCAAAACCAGAAGGAAGGACAAAAACATTACACTCTGCAGCTGCTCCAAGATCAGACTGATGCGCTCCTTAGTCATCTCAGTGTTCTTATATGCCTGTGAGTCATGGACCATCACAGCAGACCTCAAAAGGAGGATACAAGCCACTGAAATGAGATGTTTTCGAAGGCTGCTTGGCATTTCGTACAGAGATCACATCACGAACGAGGAAGTGGGAAGCAAAATCAGGCAAGCCATCGGGCCCTATGAAGACCTATTAGCCATTGTGAAAAAACGCAAACTGAAGTGGTATGGGCATGTCACATGATCAGCAGGGCTTGCCAAGACAATCCTGCAAGGCACTGTGCAAGGAGGGCAAAGGAGAGGTAGACAGAGAAAAAGATGGGAGGATAATATCTCAGAGTGGACAGGACTGAAGCTGAGCGACACACTAAGAATGGCAGAGAACAGAGTGGAATGGAGGGAGCTGGTTGCCAAGTCATCAGTGGTGCCCCAACGGTTGGCAAGACTATGGGATAGATAGATAGATAGATAGATAGATAGATAGATAGATAGATAGATAGATAGATAGATATTAATATGCACACCAGGCTTCTCCACTTTTGCCTATATATTACAATACCTGTAAAAAAAAAAAAAATAAAAAAAATACATGCATAATGCCAAAACTGTTAGCTTACTATTCTCTGCTGGACAAAATTACTTCTCTCAATGTGCCTGACATCATAATTATTGTAAAAACATTACAATTAAGTTATTAACAAACACAAACCACTGTTGAGTGTTGTAATATATTTTTGTAAGAATTGTCATTTTCTGGATTGAAAACTGTTCAGAGCTTGGTTTTTCACCCACCAAGGTGGCTGTGCACATTCTGTGATCTTAAATGGCACAGTTTTGCATACAGCTAACACACAGCTTTAGAATCTTGCACTGATACATCTTGAGATTTTTTTGCCCATCACGGACACAAATGTCATGATCGCCAAGACATACACTCAGAGATAGCTAGAGAGAGAGAGTGTCGTACGCATGCTAACAAATCAAGACACAGGAACTTGCGATTACATACTGTTGACTTCATATTCTTTAAACGCACAACATGCATACCATAAAACGATGGGACTGTTGCAACAACACGTAGCTCTATTAATGAAACGTGTGAAACGATACGCCGCTGTGGTGGTCAGACGCGCGTCAAGGGAAGTCACTCAGAAAAATTGGTTCGTGTGAGTAAAAAGACGGATTGGAGTATGAAGCGCACATTGTCCCCGATCGGCGGCACTTTGTGCCAGTGGGACATTAAACTGGATGTAACGAACGAAGAAGCGCAATGAGGATTCAAGTACACAGCCGCTCAGTAGGGATAAAACACTGAAATAAATCAGTATACATGTATTAAATCATACTTTAAACAACTATTTGCTGTTATTTCATTTTCAGTGTAATGCGCCGGGAGACAGTCGGATCCGCTCAGTCTGGCTGGACTAGTTAAAGGAGTGGCCGTCATGACTCAGCGAATTCCAAATGACTGGGGCCTGGAAACAAAAGGACCTTTGACCAAAGGACTTTGTATTTATCAACCGTCAACTGAGTTGAAGCGGTACGAGTCCGAAATAGCTCAGGCGATTAAGCGTCGGAGCAGGCCGGGGAGAGCGAAGGGAATCGCCGGCCGGGTCAGTCGTGCCGGGCCGGTTCGAATCCCGTCCCGGCCCCGGTACTGAGCTGGACTCACAATCCAGGGGAAAAAACGGACTGATTTGTTCAATAGCATGTCCGTTGAAAGGTCCTGGTAAATCAAAGCCGTGGCACAGTTGGAGTGCGCCTGACTGAGTCAGTTGATCAGTGTTCAGGTCGTACTCCATGGGTGTCCCCCATAACCCGCCCGTTAGGGCCGTCCATGATCACCTCGGTACTGTGGACGTTAAAACCCGAACTAACCAACCAATCAGCGACTCACTCGGTGAAACGGCTCAGCCGTGACTGACGGCAACCCGCCGGCTGTGACAGGGGCCCGCCGCGGCCGCGGATCGGGGGAGGCCGGGAATCCAGGGCCGCCGGGGTTCCGTGGGACGCCGCCGGCGCCGGGTAAGCCACCCCGACGCCGGCCGGCTCCGACCCGGCCGCGGCCCACAATTTTTTTAACCTTACATCAGTCAAGTCAAGCCGGTTCCTCATCAGTCACTGAGTATTTCCGATACTGGGAGTTTGGCACTACTGGGTAGAAGTTCTCATCAGTACTTGACGCGTCTGCGTCTAGTGCACTGTGTCTGCAGGCACGCAAGGCAGCTTAGTGACCACTCAGTTTCACATCGCCGGTCCGGCGACTGCCTCGGCCGTTCTCCGCGGGCTGCCCAGCATCGACTCGACTCTGACTGGGGACTGACCCTCCCGGCCTCCAGAAGACCCAGGTCAGTCAGATGGGCACTGACTGACGCTGAGTTTGTCTACTTCGCCCCCGGCCCTGTACCTAGGTTAAACGCACCAGTGGCGCCATTCATGTACTGCGATTTTCGCATAGTCTGTCCGGTCGCTCGGACTGGTCGTGTGCAAAATAAATGCGCGCGCCGCCTGGTAGGCTTCTGCACTCGTTGATGTGGTCTCAGTCAGTCGTACGTACGTTCCCGCGGAAGATTGTGATCGCATTCGATAAACGGTTCGGCGTTTCAGGTTTTAGCGTCGTAACCCCCCCCCCCCAACCCCCCCCCCCCTTCCTCCTTTAAGCATAAAATCATGAGTTGAGAGCGTACGTCCCTACTGGAAATAGATAGGTTTCTGGGGGTAGTTCATTCTCGTCAGCCGGAACTTGTGTATTCCGGCAGTCCTGAATCAAGCTCATTGTAGTGCATGTCTCTCACACTACGGCTGCGACGGTGCTTTCTGCCGCAAAGTGACGCAGTTGGTGCAAAATCACCACCATTGAGGAGGAGAGCTATTTCAGTTTCAAATCCCTGCTGCCAAATCCCAGTGTAATGTTTCGTGGTGCTAGCATAAGGATGCATTATTGCCGGATTGTGTACGGGAAATGGTTTATTCTTTATTCATCTTAATTTGCAGCAATCAAACGTCACGTGATTCTTTCTCCGAGATTGCTCATTACAAGTGCAGACAGCACACGCTCTAAACTAATCGGGTGCACAGGACCGGGCCGAGCGACAGCCGGGTCAGGTGCGAAAATATCAACAATGGCGCCGCTGGTGCATCAGTGTCACCTAGGCACAGGGCGAGGTATACCAACGTGTTACGTCAGTATGTCTAACCGATGACCGGTTGTGCAACGAATTCTGTGAGCCTGAGGCGGGCAAGCGTTCTGTTGGAGGCGGGGCCAGAATTAAAGCGCTTCAAGGACTCTCTCATAACCGGCCTTTCCCTGCACTGACGTATTTCTGAAATCTTTTTGCTCCGGCATTTAACGACCAAGGCCACAACAGTCCAAGGGACACGGAAACAAACTGGTCTCAGTAAAATTAATGGTATAGATTTTCATAAGCCCTCACAACTGCGGGGGCTCACTGATAAGGATCCAGGATGCCTCTTACATGTAGTTGGGTAGCAGTCAGATTTTCTCGGCGGCAGGGAAGGGTTAATGAAATTTTTTTTTGCATTGAGGTCAGTTCAGTCCTGGGCCGAGACCCTGGCCTCCCACCGCCCGTCTTGACGCATCTAAATCACTTCAGTCAGTGAAGCCGCCAGGGTGGCTGAAGCCCTGAGTCGCCAAAGCGGGCAGAGAGGAACCCAATACGCAAAGGCCATCGGGCCGACGTCGGCCGCTGTTGGCCCGCGCACAACCGTGCGCGGGCCAACAGCGGCCGACGTCGGCCCGATGGCCTTTACGCACTGGGAAGCTTACGGCACACAAAGCCACAGCAGCACTCCAACCTACCGCCAAAAAAAGGGTCACCACTGTAACGCACGCAGACTCGCCCCAGTCGTACGTATAGACTCTCGCACAACAGACGCCGCATACACCGCCACTGACTCAGACGGGCGCATTCACGCGGTAAAACTCAACGCACTAGCTTTCTTTCTAACGTAGACCTTCATATAAAAAATAAAAAAATAACAACGAAAACACTATCTAAATTATATACAACACCCCTTCTCACCACAAGCAGGACATCACAACCGCATACACATACACACTATCAATGCCAGGCTAGGTAATTGTCTCTCGGCACAATCCAACCTGTTTGCTGGTGTTTTTGCTTGGTAACGTCTAGGCGTGTAAGTCCTTCGTCGTACGCTCCTGTAACGCACGCAGACTTGCCCACAGTCGTACGCACAGACTCTCACGCAACAGACGCATACACCGCCACTGACTCAGACGGGCGCATTCATGCGGTAAAACACAACATACGGGCTCCCTTTCTAAAGTAACCTTTATACACTATAAATGAAAGAACGACTTAAATGATTATCAACTATATACACTGTTCTATTATCACACCACACACGTATCACAATATCTTTGCCAGGTTAGGTCTTAGTCTCACATTGCCTCCAACCTGTTTGATGTTGTTGTCTGGTTACGTTGGTCCTTCTCACGTCTAGGCGTGAAAGTCCTTCGTCGTACGCTTGTCGCCGTCCTCTCTTTGGGCACGGACGTCCTCGTTCTCGTACGGTACTCAGTTCTCACTTGGACTTGGGTGTCTTGGTCCCCAGTCAGACTCACTCTCATAAGAGCTGGAGGGATGACCTCACGTAGGTCCCACCTGCGACTCGACGTCTCGGCGTCCGTCTTTCCACTCTCGTTACAAGAACTCTGAATAGACAAAAGTCCCAACGTAACACTTGCTAAACACACAACATATTGGATCAATGAGAAACGTCACGTAACCTGGCTGATACAAATAACTCACACGTTCATTCACACACACACACACGTGCTTCATAAACTATCTTCGTATCACCCCCATATCTCTGTCACTATCTTGAAACAGACTATAGCCTAACACTCTTGCTATACATTACTCTATACCCTGGAAAAGACTATGCTTACCCAACCACGTACTATCTTCCTAGCGGCTTAGACATACACACTTCATATTCCTTTAGTCATCTAACTCGGTAAACAACTGTATACAGAAACACTGGTTACTTCACCGAATTCTAAACATACTATAACTAAACCAAACCGGAACACCGCTATACAACCACATTAATCTTACCACGCATACTGTCTTTAACTAAACAACTATCAATACTACGTTTATAGAAACATACCTGAAATCTAGGCTTCAGAGTCTTGGAATGCGGGCTAGGTAACTCAACAACCGTTCCATACGACAAAACAGCCCGCACTCCCGATCTAGACCTCTGACAGTCACAGCTTCCGCCTAGAACTCACTAAACAGAACTCACTAAAAAATCCCGTGCTAACCATGTCTTACAGATTCCACATGGGCAGCAGGCCCCACGGACTTTCGGCATAAACAAACCGTTAACAAAAACCGTACCGTACTAATCCTATTGTGCGAGCACTATGCACAAGCATAGAGCTTCATCACAGCTCCCGAATCGTCCCGTTTCTCGCACCGTGGACGTCCTCGTAACTCGCTCTGTAGCGCAGTCCTTGCTGACCCGGGTGTCTCGGCACCGGTCGCTCACTCCCTGAGTGAAGAGATGAAGAAATGACCTCACAATAGGTCCCTCGGTGGTAGCCTCTGGTGACTGACGTAGTGTCAGGATTAGTGTTTGTGTCCTGATCGGCTTTGACAAACCATCTCGAGACATACCGTACGGCCCCGGCGCTCACATTAACAGGGACAGTTGCTGACATGGCAGTCGTGGCCCGCGATAGACGAAAATCACAGGGGGGCAGTCTGGGGGTCTTGGGGGTACCCCCTTCCCCCAGCTGGCACTAAACGGGTTAAGGCTGACAAGGGATT
This sequence comes from Semisulcospira habei, assembly GCA_036245525.1. Classification (NCBI taxonomy): domain Eukaryota; kingdom Metazoa; phylum Mollusca; class Gastropoda; family Semisulcospiridae; genus Semisulcospira; species Semisulcospira habei. The sequence continues at coordinate 127,195,799 of BTPG01000008.1, forward strand.
GTTTACAGCTGTAGTCCGTCATTTTCCATGGGGGTGGGAATATATATAGAGGGGGGGGGGGGGGTGGGGCATTCGCTGAGACGACACAACCGAGTACAGACTGTCCACCCAACCGAGACGACACCACGCACCCAGCCCGCCTGGCCGCCCGAACAAGCCTCGCACAGAGCAACGGCTGAGGACGGTTCACCGCGCAGCTAGCCATGTCTAATCGCAGACGTCAACCCGCCCTATTCAGGGCGAATCGACAGAACACCGACACAAGAGAATCGGCAACTATACCGATAGCGGCCCCAACCCAAGAAGAACCAGATTTTCCATAAGTTGCAGTTTTCCCAATTCCACAACCAGGCGAACACTCCGCCGACTTTATGGAAAGACTAAGAGCCTTCACCTCCAATGCAGCGGCGCTCACACCATATAGAGCAACCGGCCGCTTCACAAGCGAACTGACAGACCACCTCGTCAACTGCCCATCGAGTACTACGTACTTCTATCCTCCACCTAAAGCGACCTCCCCCCCCCCCCCCCCCCCACCTCGAGCCACCGACAGAATCGGAATCCGAAGCGGACCTTACACCAACCCCCACGCCAGTCCACATCCCCGACCATTTACTCCAAAAGAGGGAGTGGACAAAGAGGGAGAAGAAGGTGCGCATACTATAGGAACCATGGACCTCGACGACCTCGTTCGACTGCTAACGACGGCTATACCAGCGATTCTCTCCAAGGAGCGAGATTACTACCACAGAGCGGCAACCACAGTCAGATGGCTGTTTGATCAAGGGAACTTGAAAGACCACTAACCACTGAAGACTAACAGCGCAGGCTGCCAAGGGGTCCCCCAGTCACAAGAGGCGGAGACCCAGACCATGCCACAGCCACCAAGTCAACGGGAAGCCAGGGGTCACAAGCCACCAAGACCAAAGGCACCAGCACCCAGCCAATCACCACCCAACAAACAGAAAGACTAACACGAGAAGCAGAATCCCAAACTACACCACCGCATCAACCACGGACGAGGTCAACAGGGAGCCAGGCCTCCCAAGCGACCAAAACCAAAGGTACCGGCACCCCACCGACCACTACCCACGAAGCAGAAAGCCTCACCGACCCAACCATCACCACAGAGACAAGTACCAACACGGCACGGGTCACCACCAAGGATTAAGCTACCGACCCCACCCCGACACAGCGCCCAAGCGACGCACCAGCCATCACTACCACCAACCGCAACCAGGCGACCAAAACCCACCGACTACGCCACAGACCACCCAAGGGCGTCAGGGAAAAAGTCAAACCCCCGGCGTTCCTCCCGTCACCCCCACCACATCTCCGCCTGCCACCGCGGAACCGCAGTGCCCCCCGCACGTCTCAGCGCCAGACCCCCAAACCCAGACTCCACTGGCCTCCACGACCTCCACCCCACCTTCCCAGACCTTACAGCCAGCCACGTTGCTACCGGCCACCACCACCCCCGCCACCACTCATTCAAGATCTGCTAGAGTGGCTGGCATTCCAACTCCCCCCTGCCTGGCATTAAGCGACGGTTCACCGGCCACACCACCCGCCTCCACCACCACCACCACCACCACCCGCCCGGCCCCGGCAACACCACCAGCCACAGCGCTACGGAGCGACAGACAGACAGATCGACTCCCCCCCCCCCCTCCGACCCCTCCCCCCCCCCTCTCCCCGGACGAAATCAGCGAGAGCTGGAAGTCCATGACCCTTTAAACATTGCACTTGCACTTGGGAGGGGGTGGGGGGTGGGGGGGGGTGGGGGGGCATGAGTTCAAATTGGGTGTGCTGAATACCGAATAACAACCTAACAAGCAGGAAGATCCCTTTCGTAGCTTTGAAACCACACTTTTCCTTTCCATGCATCCTGGTATTTACGGTTCGCCGGATTGTGCCCTCGACAGGACACTGTTGTCCTCCCCAAAGACTTAGAACAGTTGTGATTAAGACCAGCAGGAGACAGGAACAGACAGCAATTTATGTCTATGATTCATGTCGGCTCTAGTTCATGGGTGTTGCTTGAATAGCGTAGCGCCTCTTGGCGCCAAGCTATTCTGGCACCACCCTTGAACAATCAGGCGTATGCAGTAAAATCAGCCTGCTGAACGAAAAGGCCGATGAGTGCTGACATTTGGTGCCTTTGCAAAATGATACTCCGAACCGATAGATCATGTGAATGAAAAGATCTGCGCGCGTTTATTTTGTTGTTGTTGTGTTAAGCTGAGTTATGTACTTGTGAGCCAATGGAACTTTAAAAAGCGGACCTATCCGGTTTGTGAGGACTTGTAAACGCTTGGTTGACCACGTTTAGCAAAACACATTAGCCTTGTGCAGACCTTCATTCTGAACATTTCACATGCAAGAGAAATGTATTCTTATGACTGAGCACTTGTAGCCGCTTATGAGAATTTCAGTCTATTGCTGGCTAGGTTCGGTCCAATTTATATTTGTTATTCTAGGTTGCAGGAGGTCATCAGGATCTAAGTATGTGACGGAGAGTGTTATTTTGGCGGAGTAGCACACCACGCAGGCCTATCATTTGCACATGACGACATGAGATTTTGGCTCGTTCATTTCAAACAGCAGCTGAGAAGAAATAGACAGGGGTTCCGCAGTGATCAAACATGGCGTCTTCATGTACAAGTTCACAATGCAAGCCCTTCAGGATTGGACTACTGTGTGTTAGTATCGCCAGTTTGGTCTTTCACATTGTCGCATTCTCCTCGTCAAACTGGTTGTCTATAGAGATGGTGATACCTGTGATAACCCCAAACATGATTGCGCCTGTTAATGTGACGGTGGACTATCGTTGGGGTCCATGGACATTGTGTGCTGCTGAATATCTTCCGGCAAACTTGACAAACACAGGCAAGGGAATTGCTCTAGATATGTGTTTCTCCATCAACTTGATAACTGATGCCATGTCCAGCGACAAGAAGGAAGGTTCGAATGTTCTGCCGCAAAATTCACCTGCTGCACTGTTAGGTATGTTGTCGTTGCCAGCGTGTAGACCGATGTTGTTGTTGTTGTTGTTATCATTGGTCAGTGATGGTGGTGGCAGTGGTGGGTGCCGGTGTGGGTGTGTTAGGGGGTGTCGGTGTGGGTGTTGTTTGTCTATGTGAACGTGTTGGTGTTGTCAGTGGTCGTTTATTTCATTTGTTGTTGTTTGCAATTTATACTCGACGTTTCGCGTTCGGCGCGACAGATGGCTGAACTATGATTTCTCAAGGCCGGGTAATTCTTGATCCGCCAGGCGTTTGTCCAGGCACTCCGCTCATGAGACACTGCGCTGTAGCTATCACAGTCAAGCCAACTCTAATTTTACGGGTACCGTTTGTAAGAGCCCACTCCCCAGATAGACCCGCTCCCCAATGCGCAAAAGGCCATCGGGCCGACGTCGGCCGCCGTTGGTCCGCGCACGGCCGTGCGCGGGCCAACGGCGCCTGACGTCGGCCCGATGGCCTTTGCGCACTGGGTCGGGGAGTATGCCACAAGTACATTAATTTTCTATTCAAATGAGATGCGTAACAGTGTACTTGTGGTATACTCCCCGAGTGGGTTTGTATGGGGAGTACTGACGTTCGCAAACGGTATGGGTAGTTTGCGCTGCTTAGCGTAAGCTTTTTAGAGCAGATTTTCACCGTTCTTCATTTTGCTCTACAGGGGACGTTGGGTTCATTCAACCGACACAGGCACTTGGAGTGCTCTCCATTGTGGCGTTTGCCCCTGTACCAGTCCTGCTGATTCTCTCAATCGTGCGGCGTTCTCAGTATGCGCGTTGTTGCCTACTGGACAGCATTTGTGTTGGTCTTTCTGTCGTGGCATGTAAGTAATACGGATAAGTGATAAGGATAACCAACTTCAGTCTCCCCGCGCCTAAAATTATCTGATTTGATGTAGCCTGGTCTGACCTCTTCTCAGACTAAGTACCCAACGGAGAAAGAAACACGCTTAGAAAAGACGGGTACAACACAATTTATTAATATTTCGGGTAAATACCCTTTGTCAAAATAGACAAACAAACAAACAGAGAGATTAGGCGCTACTTATCTTCATTGGCAGAAGGAATGTGGCAACTGAAGGAAGTGACGTAAAATAAAAGAAAAGGAAGAACAAAAGTGCGGAAAAAGTAAAAATGACGTCAACGAAAAATCATAAGAGAGAGACTCGGAGAGAGCCTGAACACGAGAGACAAGAGTGTATGCAAGCACATGCAGGAGCGAGCAAAAGTAAATGCGTGTAGGGGAGGCCAGAGAAAAAGAGAGAGAGAGAGAGAGAGAGAGAGAGAGAGAGAGAGAGAGAGAGAGAGAGAGAGAGAGAGAGAGAGAGAGAGAGAGAGAGAGAGAGAGAGAACGAACGGGGAGTACCCTTGGGCACGAAGTAGGCTGATTGTCTAATACACAACCCGAAGGCAAACTTTATATCATCTTCAAGTTGAGGACTACCTCGGGGAAAAACGGGAGGACCCCGGGGAAAAAAAAAACCAGCATTTAGCACGGTACACAAGTAATACGTCATTGAAACAAAGCAAATAATCAAATTCAGTAAGAGAATATTGGTATAAGTGGAGAGTAGGTAGTTGTGAAACCGTCTTCAAGGTTAATTAAAAAAAAATTATAAGGGGGGGGGGGGGAAGAGAGAGAGAGAGAGAGAGAGAGAGAGAGAGAGAGAGAGAGAGAGAGAGAGAGAGAGAGAAAGAGAAGGGGGCCGGGGGGGGGGGGGGAGGAGGAAGGGGAAGAAGGAAAAAAGAAAAAGCGTAAAGCCAGTAATGTCTGGGCCAGGAAAGACTGAAAAATTTCTGATTAATAAACTGGGCACTGTGGCGCCACTCGGGATGAATATGAAAGATTAACTTTTTTTACCTTGCTTGTGTCTGCTAACTGTACCTTTACCTCACTGTGTCGCTTCTGTTTTACTACTCACTAACCAGATAGGTAAGGCTGGCGCTGGTTGATATGTACACATCCCTTGGGGACTTTCTCAGCGCTGGCCGAACGTTTAGTTGGATTCCTTGCCCTTCCCTGAATGGGCGCCCGGTCTCCGGCCCACGGAGTGATACGCGGTTTTGGGACGGGGCGATCGTGTGCATCCCTTGCCGTTGCTAACATACTACAACATGAAATATATTGAAGACAAGCAAAAAAATATTTAACGCAAACAAAGATCATAGCTAAATAAGTACAGACACACGCAGTACAGAACAGAAAATGATACTAAGGTAACAATAAACAAATACAAAAAGGAAATAACACTCCTCAGCACAAATTACGTAGGGAATAAAAAAGCCCCCCCCCCCCCCCCCAAAAAAAAAAAAAAAAAAGTGAAAAAAAAAAAAAAAAAACCCACACATATCATAGCACAGCAAAAACAAGCACAAAGTACCAAGAATCAAACATACATACACACACGTTTACAGCCGTGTAAATGCACGTACTAACATATATACATTTAAATAACCTTTCATCAAAATGACAGGATAAAAAATAATATATCTAAGCAGTTTCCATCAGTTATATGTGTAGTTTTGTTTTAAAAGAGGCAAGGTGGGTTAGTGTTTTTAAATGTTGAGGAAGTGAATTCCATAAAAGTGGTCCCGAAAAGGCTAGGCTTGATTTGAATAAGTCAATGCGAGGTAGTTGTAATGGAAGAGTACTGTTCCTCGAGGACCTTTCACACTGTCGTTGTGGAGTAAATTTAGCTGTTAGATACTGTGGAGCTTTCTTGTGGAGAATTTTAAACATAAGTATGCACTTGTTGTAAACGAGTTGTTGACGAAGGCCAAGAAGTTTGAGACTTTGCAGTTTTTCAGCGGAAGGAATGGGTCTTATATCTACATTTTTAATGGCTCTTTTGTATAGTGAATTTAGTTGTTTGATATGCACATCACAGCTACCATCCCAAACAGTGCAGATGTAATCAACATGGGATCTAATGTGCGCACGAAAAAAACATTTTTTCGTGTATTTATGTCAGTCACACTTCTCAACTGTGATAAAAGAAATATATTTTTTGATATCTTCTTACAGATGTTAGTCACATGTTTCTCCCAACTTAGCTGCTCATATATACGTATTCCAAGGAAGGTGAGTTCATGAACTTGTTCAATAGGTTGGCAGTTAAGACTGAGCGTTAGTGGAGGGGGGTGAAGTTGATGTTTTTGTCGTGAGGTGATTAACATGCTCTTCATCTTATCAGGATGTAGTACCATGTGGTTTTTACGCACCAGTCAGAAACTTCGTCGAGACTGGATTGTAAACGACGACTAATATCATGACTGTTCTTACCAGGAAAGTGAAGGTTTGTGTCGTCCGCAAAGAGATTACAATTAACGTTAGGGTCGGAAATATGTAAAGGAAGGTCATTTATGAAAAGTAAAAATAGGAGGTGTCCTAGAATTGATCCTTGAGAAACTCCAAATTTAACACGGCCTTGCATAGAGTACTGACCATGGACGTATACTTTTTGCTTTCGGTCTTCCAAATAGGATCCGAGAAAAGTTATTGTAGTTTCGTCCATGTGGTATATTGTAAGCTTATGTAAGAGAATCTCATGGTCTACAAGATCAAAAGCTTTTTTAAGATCTAGGAAAACTGCTCCCGGCTGCCGGATTTCTATAGACAAAACCGATTAGTATAGGTGATGACTGTGGTGTTTTTAACTCGAGCCACATACACTCCACTTTGGTAAATTCGAGGTCTTGCCGCCGCTTGGCGTAGCTAGATACAGACGTATGCATGTAAATCGCTAGCCCTGTGTGTTGAGGCAAAGCGGCATCTTTACGAAATATTTTATAGTTAGGAAGAGAGATGGAAGCATTTCTGATTTTATTTTTATGTCTTGATTCAGAAACATCAAAAATGTGGAAGTGTTCAGGCTGGTTCAAAAACACACAGAGATCTGGCACCTTATTGACAAGATGATAGATATTCAGGTGACCTATTTTAAGTCCACCACTACAAAATAAATCATTTTTTGGTACCACCGCCAGGCATACTATCACTATGAACGTTAAAGTATATAAAAATACAAAAATTGTCTTCTTTGAAGAGGTATATATAAAAAAAAGCTTTGTGACAAGGAAGGTTTTGTACACAAATAGAACTACAGAAAGAGACAGTATTCTATTGGTGTATGAAGTGTCAATAAGGGATAACTGATGTCGATAAATGCAAAGTACAAGATAACTGATTATCACAAAAAAGGTGATTGAATAAAAACGAGAATAAATTTTATGACTACACGCTACTCTATTACAAAGAAGATAAAATAATTAAATGAAAGAAATATCAACCTCGTCGATTTGTTATTCCAATTAAGCAGTTAACCGATCGCACACTAGAAGCCTGTCAAAAATCTCTGAGCAAGAAATTACACCAGACGTCTGGAATCGAGAGAGAGAGAGAGAGAGAGAGAGAGAGAGAGAGAGAGAGAGAGAGAGAGAGAGAGAGAGAGAGAGAGAGAGAGAGAGAGAGAGAGAGAGAGAGAGATGAAGATGATGATGACGACGAAACTTAAATAAATAAATAATCAACGGTAACAGTTTTGACAGAAAATTACGTCAATTTACAAACTCAGTTGCCGTTGCTACTCCCTAAGAAGAATGACACAAAACAAACAGAGAGAGAGAGAGCAGAGAGAGAGAGAGAGAGAGAGAGAGAGAGAGAGAGACTCGGTGAGAGAGAGACTCGGTAAGAGAGAGAGAGAGAGAGAGAGAGAGAGAGAGAGAGAGAGAGAGAGAGAGAGAGAGAGAGAGAGAGAGAAAGAGAGAGAGAAAGAGAGAGAGAACGAACGGGGAGTACCCTTGGGCACGAAGTAGGCTGATTGTCTAATACACAAAGCCTGCTAAACACCAACCCGAAGGCAAACTTTATATCATCTTCAAGTTGAGGACTACCTCGGGGAAAAACGGGAGGACCCCGGGGGAAAAAACCCAGCATTTAGCACGGTACACAAGTAATAAGTCATTGAAACAAAGCAAATAATCAAATTCAGTAAGAGAATATTGGTATAAGTGGAGAGTAGGTAGTTGTGAAACCGTCTTCAAGCTTAACTAAAAAAAAAAAAATTATAAGGGGAGGGGGGGGGGAGAGAGAGAGAGAGAGAGAGAGAGAGAGAGAGAGAGAGAGAGAGAGAGAGAGAGAGAGAGAGAGAGAGAGAGAGAGAAGGGGGCGGGGGGGGGGGGGAGGAGGAAGTGGAAGAAGGAAAAAGGAAAAAGCGTAAAGCCAGTAATGTCTGGGCCAGGAAAGACTGAAAAATTTCTGATTAATAAACTGGGCACTGTGGCGCCACTCGGGATGAATATGAAAGATTAACTTTTTTTTACCTTGCTTGTGTCTGCTAACTGTACCTTTACCTCACTGTGTCGCTTCTGTTTTACTACTCACTAACCAGATAGGTAAGGCTGGCGCTGGTTGATATGTACACATCCCTTGGGGACTTTCTCAGCGCTGGCCGAACGTTTAGTTGGATTCCTTGCCCTTCCCTGAATGGGCGCCCGGTCTCCGGCCCACGGAGTGATACGCGGTTTTGGGACGGGGCGATCGTGTGCATCCCTTGGGGATGTATGTGGTCGTCGTGTTGCGTACTTACTTACTTACGCCTGTCACCCCTACCCGGGTATAGGTCGTCGACGAGAGACCTCCAGCAACTCCTGTCCTGTGCTTCTCCTTCGATTCTACTCCAGGTGGTTCCCAGTCTCTTGATGTCTGCTTGGAGGTCTCGACGCCAGGAGTTTCTCGGCCTACCTCTTTTCCTCTTTTCCTGGGGGTTCCATGACAATGCCTGCCTAGTGATACTGGAAGCTGGCTTTCTCAGACTGTGACCGATCCATCCCCATCTTCTTCGCCCAATTTCATTCTCTGCTGTTATCTGCTCTGTTCTCTCCCAGAGTCTGACGTTGCTGATCTTCTCTGGCCAGTGGATTTTCAAAATTCTTCTAAGGCAACTGTTCATGAAGGTCTGTACTCTGTTGACTGTGGTTTTTGTCAATCTCCAAGTGTCTGCTCCATATAAGAGAACTGCTTTTACATTGGAGTTGAAAATCCGGACTTTGGTGTGTTATGACAGCTCTCTGGAGCTCCACACTTTTTTCAACTGGAGAAAGGCTGCTCTGGCTTTACCGATTCGTGCTCTGACATCTGCATCAGTGCCGCCTTTTTCGTCTATGATGCTCCCGAGATAGGTGAAGGACTCCACCTCCTCCAACGGGGTGCCAGCAAGCAAGACTGGTTCTTCCCTGGTTGCGCTCAGCCTCATTGTCTTTGTTTTCTGTTTGTGAATGGTGAGGCCCACTTGGGACGAGATGTCAGCAAGCCTCCTGGTCTTGTCCTGCATTTGTTGATGAGTGTGGGACAGTAATGCCAAGTCGTCTGCAAAATCGAGGTCATCAAGCTGTGTCCACAGTGTCCACTGTATTCCACTTCGTCTGTGCTCTGTGGTCATCTTCATGACCCAGTCTATGGCCAGTAGGAAGAGGAACGGAGACAGCAGACACCCCTGCCTGACACCGGTTGTGACCTGGAGCTCCCTGGTGAACTGCCCTTCGTGGATCACGCGACATGTCATGCCATCGTAGCTGCTCTTGATCAGGCGGACGAGCTTTGTGGGTACACCGTAGTGTCGTAGGAGTTTCCACAGAGTCTCTCGGTCCACACTGTCAAATGCTTTCTCATAATCCACAAAGTTGACGTACAGCGGGAGCTCCACTCCAGAGACTGTTCCACGATGATGCGGAGAGTGGCGATCTGGTCCGTACATGATCGGTTCTTCCTGAATCCTGCTTGCTGGTCTCTCAGCTGGGGGTCAACGGAGCTCTTCATTCTCTCCAGGATGATCCTGTTGAAGACCTTTCCTGGTACTGACAGCAAGGTGATTCCTCTGTAGTTGGAACACTTGCTGAGGTCGCCTTTCTTGGGAAGCTTGATTAGGTACCCCTCCTTCCAGTCAGCCGGCATCACCTCCTCTTCCCAGATCTTTCCAAACAGTGGGTACAGCATCTCCACTGTTGTCTCTAGGTCTGCTTTCAGAGACTCCGCTGGGATGCCATCTGGGCCTGCTGCTTTGCCGTTCTTCAAGAATGCCACTGCTCTTCTGATCTCTTCCCGGCTGGGTCTGTCACAGCTGATGGGTAGGTCGGTCTCTGCCGGCTGGATGTCTGGGGGGTCGGGTGGGCTAGGTCTGTTCAGTAACTCTTCAAAATACTCGGCCCATCTGTTGAGTTGGTCTGCTCTGTCTGCAATAGGCTTGCCTTCTTTGTCTTTTACTGGTCTTTCTGTATGGCCATACTTGCCTGACAATCTTCTGGTAATGTCGTAGAGCTGTTTCATGTTGCCGCTGCCTGCTGCCTTTTCTGCCTCTGCTGCCAGGCTGTCTGTGTAGGCCCTCTTGTCTGCCCTGATACTCACTCTTCACCTCGCGGTTGGCTTCCGAGTATTCCCCCTGTGCCCTTACTTTGGCTGCTCTCGTGCGACTGTTGTGTTGACAGCTGCTTTCTTCTGCTGTCCTCACTTCTATCTTCTCAAGGTCTGTGCCGACAGCCAGTCCTTGTGGTGGTGTTTCCTGAACCCTACAGTGTCTTTGCAGGTTGAGTTCAGCGCCTCACAACTGCCTTCCACGCTGCTCTGTGGTGACCGCCCTCTTCATTACTAGCTCCTGTAGCGCTTGAAACCGTTGGACAGCACCAGTTTGAACTTCTAACTCCAGTCTCTAGAGGCCTACATATAGCGCAGGTCTCTGGGCACTCTGATGCTGAAGTTATCTACATTGGAGGAACTGTTTTAACGTGCAGTATATGTGTCTACGGACGGGCGTTAGATACAGGTAGAATATGAGTAATGTATGGGTGTAAGTAGTGAGGGATTAGAGCGCGTGATCATGGTGCGTAAAGTAGTATGTAGAGGGAACAGTGCAGTTAAGATGTGACGAGAAGTATAGTTAGAGTGTAGAGGTTGGTGGAGTTGATGGAGATATTGTTGTGGAGATGTGAGGATGAGAATGTATTGGAGGGTGGAAGAGGAGTTATGAGGGTCAGTAGTGAGAAGGATTGATTGATGAATAAGAATAGATAGGGTGTAATGAGAAGTGAGTGGGAGTAATTATAAGATGAGGTATGAAGATAATGGAGTTAGGGAGGTTGGGGGGGGAGAAAGATGGTATGAGGGGAGTTTGTGAGGGATGGAATGGGATGATGGGTGATGGGAGGGGGAGTTTGGAGAGGGTGTGGGGGGAAATTGTGGGGAAATGAAATGATAGGAGAGAGGGAATAGGGGGTATGATGGTTGGAGTAGAAGGAGGGTGGGGGGATGGAGAAGAGGATGGTAAGTTGTATGTTGATGAGAAAATAGGTTATGAAGGGGAGGGAATTAGGAGGAATGAGGGAGGATAGGTGTAAGTATGGGTTTGGGGGGTAGGGGGATGGGAAGAGGAGTGAGGGAGAAGGGAAGAGAGGGGTATGGGAGGGTAGGGAATGGGAAATGGGGGGTGAAAGGGTGTGTGTTGGAGAGAGGGAAGGGGAGGAAGTTGTAGGAAGAGGGATAATATGGTAGGATGTTGGAGGAGGGTTTGTTAAGGAAGAAGAATGTTTGGTTGGTAGGGGTGGAGGGGAGGGAGGAGGGGGGGGGTGAGTGGGAAGGGGGGGATGGGGGGGTTGAGTAAAAATAGAAATTAAAAAGGTAGTGGTGTAATGGGGGGGAGGGAGGGGATAAGGAAAGGTGTAATGGGGGGGGATAGGATAAGGTGGGATGGAGGGGATAAAAGAGATAGTGGGTAAAAAGTGAATAATAAATGGGTAAGGAAGATAGGAATTGGGGAAATGAGAGGGGGGGAGGGGGAGGGAAGGGGGGGGGAGGGGGAGGGGGGGGGAAGGGGGGGGGGGGGGAGGGGGAGAGGAGGGGGGGAGGAAGAAAAAAAAAATATAAGAAAATAATAAACCCGATCCCACACAGAAGAAACCCCCCCCCCGCTTTGTTCCCCCCTCTCTCTCTCTCTCTCTCTATCTATCTCCTATTTTCCCCCCCACACCCCAGCACCCCCCTAAACACTCCTCTAGCCAGAGGTGCCTCTTCTTTCTGATTTTTCCGTTTGCCCCTATAGGGAGGGGGGGGGTGGGTTGGGGGGGGGGGGGGGGGAGGGGAATGAGGGGGGGGGGGGAGGAGGGAGGGGGTAGGACATTGGAGAACAATTAACCCCCGCCACCCTTCTCTC
>BTPG01000008.1:127208120-127220620 GCA_036245525.1 Semisulcospira habei
TTTAAAAGAGGCAAGGTGGGTTAGTGTTTTTAAATGTTGAGGAAGTGAATTCCATAAAAGTGGTCCCGAAAAGGCTAGGCTTGATTTGAATAAGTCAATGCGAGGTAGTGGTAATGGAAGAGTACTGTTCCTCGAGGACCTTTCACACTGTCGTTGTGGAGTAAATTTAGCTGTTAGATACTGTGGAGCTTTCTTGTGGAGAATTTTAAACATAAGTATGCACTTGTTGTAAACGAGTTGTTGACGAAGGCCAAGAAGTTTGAGACTTTGCAGTTTTTCAGCGGAAGGAATGGGTCTTATATCTACATTTTTAATGGCTCTTTTGTATAGTGAATTTAGTTGTTTGATATGCACATCACAGCTACCATCCCAAACAGTGCAGATGTAATCAACATGGGATCTAATGTGCGCACGAAAAAACATTTTTCGTGTATTTATGTCAGTCACACTTCTCAACTGTGATAAAAGAAATATATTTTTTGATATCTTCTTACAGATGTTAGTCACATGTTTCTCCCAACTTAGCTGCTCATCTATACGTATTCCAAGGAAGGTGAGTTCATGAACTTGTTCAATAGGTTGGCAGTTAAGACTGAGCGTTAGTGGAGGGGGATGAAGTTGATGTTTTTGTCGTGAGGTGATTAACATGCTCTTCATCTTATCAGGATGTAGTACCATGTGGTTTTTACGCACCAATCAGAAACTTCGTCGAGACTGGATTGTAAACGACGACTAATATCATGACTGTTCTTACCAGGAAAGTGAAGGTTTGTGTCGTCCGCAAAGAGATTACAATTAACGTTAGGGTCGGAAATATGTAAAGGAAGGTCATTTATGAAAAGTAAAAATAGGAGGTGTCCTAGAATTGATCCTTGAGAAACTCCAAATTTAACACGGCCTTGCATAGAGTACTGACCATGGACGTATACTTTTTGCTTTCGGTCTTCCAAATAGGATCCGAGAAAAGTTATTGTAGTTTCGTCCATGTGGTATATTGTAAGCTTATGTAAGAGAATTTCATGGTCTACAAGATCAAAAGCTTTTTTAAGATCTAGGAAAACTGCTCCCGACATTAAATTTTTATTAATTGACTCTAGCCAGCAATCTACAATATGTGTGAGTGCTGACTGGCATGAATGGGTCGGGCGAAAACCGGACTGATGAATGTTTAGTAAATTACTCTTCTCAAGGAAATTAAGAAGATGCTTGTGAATGTGCCGCTCTAATGGCATTGACAAGATTGAGAGCAAAGAGATCGGTCGGTAATTATGAATATCTTCAAGGTTTTTAGTTTTGGGGATGGGAACTACATTTGCTTCCTTCAGGACTGTAGGAAAAATACTTTTATTTATACACAGATTAAAAATGTATGTAAGGGATTGTATTGTGTAAGGCAATGACAATTTTAGCGACTGGTTATCGATATCATCAATCCCTCTACTTTTCTTATTCGGCATGTCAGAAATATACTTGCCGTCTTCTGCTATTGATATATTATTAGGAATTACGAATTTTTGTGCTATATTTGTTGCTTCGCTGAAAGATCTCAGAAGACTTGAGATACTATATTGCGTACTGATATTTGATGCCGATTGAGCTAAATTTTCGGCGGCTGATAGGAAATACTGGTTAAATTTGTCTAAAGTTAAATGAGATGGTATTTCTGGGGCTGGTTTTTCCTTTAGTAATAGCATTTAGTGCTCTCCAAATGGATGCTGTGTCACGGTTTTCTGAGATCATTTGGTTGAAGAATGTTTTTTTTTTTTTTGCAGCCCTTACCAGATATTTTACTTGATTACGTTGTTTTTTGTAGTCATCAAAGCGTTTTTCTTTTCTAAGTTTGTCTCTGAGCGACATAGCATTTTTAATGTCTAATGTTAACCAGGGCGGCATGGCAGCATGTTTAACGCGTTTTACTTTGAGGGGCGCGTGCTTGTTAAGGACTCCGAGGAACAGACTCATCCAGCAAGACAAGGCATTGTCAGGGCAAATGTGGCAGTATACATCATCAAATGATGTATTGTGCAAATCGTGCATGAATTTATCCCTATCAAATGTTTTATAAGAACGATACGTTATAGTTGTGTGTTTGTTTTTCTTTGGCCTATCAAGCTTCAGAGCAATTGTACAACATACCGGGTTATGATCACTAATGGCTAAGGTCGGGACATTCGCACTAGTTATTGCTGGTAACATAAATATGATCAATGAGCGTGGATGATGTAGGTGTGATTCGAGTTTGCGCTTTAATTATTTGTGTCAAACCAAAGAATAGCGATGTGGTCGTGATCCATGCTGCATTTGATCCCTTAGGTCTAGATAGGTCTATATTGAAATCACCTAGGAGAAATATGTCACACTTGCTCTGACTTGCCTTGTCCATCAAAGCTGTAAACTCATCAAACCAATCCCAGCCGGCTGCCGGATTTCTATAGACAAAACCGATTAGTATAGGTGATGACTGTGGTGTTTTTAACTCGAGCCACATACACTCCACTTTGGTAAATTCGAGGTCTTGCCGCCGCTTGGCGTAGCTAGATACAGACGTATGCATGTAAATCGCTAGCCCTGTGTGTTGAGGCAAAGCGGCATCTTTACGAAATATTTTATAGTTAGGAAGAGAGATGGAAGCATTTCTGATTTTATTTTTATGTCTTGATTCAGAAACATCAAAAATGTGGAAGTGTTCAGGCTGGTTCAAAAACACACAGAGATCTGGCACCTTATTGACAAGATGATAGATATTCAGGTGACCTATTTTAAGTCCACCACTACAAAATAAATCATTTTTTGGTACCCACCGCCAGGCATACTATCACTATGAACGTTAAAGTATATAAAAATACAAAAATTGTCTTCTTTGAAGAGGTATATATAAAAAAAAAAGCTTTGTGACAAGGAAGGTTTTGTACACAAATAGAACTACAGAAAGAGACAGTATTCTATTGGTGTATGAAGTGTCAATAAGGGATAACTGATGTCGATAAATGCAAAGTACAAGATAACTGATTATCACAAAAAAGGTGATTGAATAAAAACGAGAATAAATTTTATGACTACACGCTACTCTATTACAAAGAAGATAAAATAATTAAATGAAAGAAATATCAACCTCGTCGATTTGTTATTCCAATTAAGCAGTTAACCGATCGCACACTAGAAGCCTGTCAAAAATCTCTGGGCAAGAAATTACACCAGACGTCTGGAATCGAGAGAGAGAGAGAGAGAGAGAGAGAGAGAGAGAGAGAGAGAGAGAGAGAGAGAGAGAGAGAGAGAGAGAGAGAGAGAGAGAGAGAGAGAGAGAGAGAGATGAAGATGATGATGACGACGAAACTTAAATAAATAAATAATCAACGGTAACAGTTTTGACAGAAAATTACGTCAATATACAAACTCAGTTGCCGTTGCTACTCCCTAAGAAGAATGACACAAAACAAACAGAGAGAGAGAGAGCAGAGAGTGAGAGAGAGAGAGAGAGAGAGAGAGAGAGAGAGAGAGAGACTCGGTGAGAGAGAGACTCGGTAAGAGAGAGAGAGAGAGAGAGAGAGAGAGGAGAGGAGAGAGAGAGAGAGAGAGAGAGAGAGAGAGAAAGAGAGAGAGAAAGAGAGAGAGAACGAACGGGGAGTACCCTCGGGCACGAAGTAGGCTGATTGTCTAATACACAAAGCCTGCTAAACACCAACCCGAAGGCAAACTTTATATCATCTTCAAGTTGAGGACTACCTCGGGGAAAAACGGGAGGACCCCGGGGGAAAAAACCCAGCATTTAGCACGGTACACAAGTAATAAGTCATTGAAACAAAGCAAATAATCAAATTCAGTAAGAGAATATTGGTATAAGTGGAGAGTAGGTAGTTGTGAAACCGTCTTCAAGCTTAACTAAAAAAAAAAAAATTATAAGGGGAGGGGGGGGAGAGAGAGAGAGAGAGAGAGAGAGAGAGAGAGAGAGAGGAGAGAGAGAGAGAGAGAGAGAGAGAGAGAGAGAGAGAGAGAGAGAGAGAGAGAGGGGGGCGGGGGGGGGGGGGGGGAGGAGGAAGTGGAAGAAGGAAAAAGGAAAAAGCGTAAAGCCAGTAATGTCTGGGCCAGGAAAGACTGAAAAATTTCTGATTAATAAACTGGGCACTGTGGCGCCACTCGGGATGAATATGAAAGATTAACTTTTTTTTACCTTGCTTGTGTCTGCTAACTGTACCTTTACCTCACTGTGTCGCTTCTGTTTTACTACTCACTAACCAGATAGGTAAGGCTGGCGCTAGTTGATATGTACACATCCCTTGGGGACTTTCTCAGCGCTGGCCGAACGTTTAGTTGGATTCCTTGCCCTTCCCTGAATGGGCGCCCGGTCTCCGGCCCACGGAGTGATACGCGGTTTTGGGACGGGGCGATCGTGTGCATCCCTTGGGGATGTATGTGGTCGTCGTGTTGCGTACTTACTTACTTACGCCTGTCACCCCTACCCGGGTATAGGTCGTCGACGAGAGACCTCCAGCAACTCCTGTCCTGTGCTTCTCCTTCGATTCTACTCCAGGTGGTTCCCAGTCTCTTGATGTCTGCTTGGAGGTCTCGACGCCAGGAGTTTCTCGGCCTACCTCTTTTCCTCTTTTCCTGGGGGTTCCATGACAATGCCTGCCTAGTGATACTGGAAGCTGGCTTTCTCAGACTGTGACCGATCCATCCCCATCTTCTTCGCCCAATTTCATTCTCTGCTGTTATCTGCTCTGTTCTCTCCCAGAGTCTGACGTTGCTGATCTTCTCTGGCCAGTGGATTTTAAAAATTCTTCTAAGGCAACTGTTCATGAAGGTCTGTACTCTGTTGACTGTGGTTTTTGTCAATCTCCAAGTGTCTGCTCCATATAAGAGAACTGCTTTTACATTGGAGTTGAAAATCCGGACTTTGGTGTGTTGTGACAGCTCTCTGGAACTCCACACTTTTTTCAACTGGAGAAAGGCTGCTCTGGCTTTACCGATTCGTGCTCTGACATCTGCATCAGTGCCGCCTTTTTTCGTCTATGATGCTCCCGAGATAGGTGAAGGACTCCACCTCCTCCAACGGGGTGCCAGCAAGCAAGACTGGTTCTTCCCTGGTTGCGCTCAGCCTCATTGTCTTTGTTTTCTGTTTGTGAATGGTGAGGCCCACTTGGGACGAGATGTCAGCAAGCCTCCTGGTCTTGTCCTGCATTTGTTGATGAGTGTGGGACAGTAATGCCAAGTCGTCTGCAAAATCGAGGTCATCAAGCTGTGTCCACAGTGTCCACTGTATTCCACTTCGTCTGTGCTCTGTGGTCATCTTCATGACCCAGTCTATGGCCAGTAGGAAGAGGAACGGAGACAGCAGACACCCCTGCCTGACACCGGTTGTGACCTGGAGCTCCCTGGTGAACTGCCCTTCGTGGATCACGCGACATGTCATGCCATCGTAGCTGCTCTTGATCAGGCGGACGAGCTTTGTGGGTACACCGTAGTGTCGTAGGAGTTTCCACAGAGTCTCTCGGTCCACACTGTCAAATGCTTTCTCATAATCCACAAAGTTGACGTACAGCGGGGAGCTCCACTCCAGAGACTGTTCCACGATGATGCGGAGAGTGGCGATCTGGTCCGTACATGATCGGTTCTTCCTGAATCCTGCTTGCTGGTCTCTCAGCTGGGGGTCAACGGAGCTCTTCATTCTCTCCAGGATGATCCTGTTGAAGACCTTTCCTGGTACTGACAGCAAGGTGATTCCTCTGTAGTTGGAACACTTGCTGAGGTCGCCTTTCTTGGGAAGCTTGATTAGGTACCCCTCCTTCCAGTCAGCCGGCATCACCTCCTCTTCCCAGATCTTTCCAAACAGTGGGTACAGCATCTCCACTGTTGTCTCTAGGTCTGCATTCAGAGACTCCGCTGGGATGCCATCTGGGCCTGCTGCTTTGCCGTTCTTCAAGAATGCCACTGCTCTTCTGATCTCTTCCCGGCTGGGTCTGTCACAGCTGATGGGTAGGTCGGTCTCTGCCGGCTGGATGTCTGGGGGGTCGGGTGGGCTAGGTCTGTTCAGTAACTCTTCAAAATACTCGGCCCATCTGTTGAGTTGGTCTGCTCTGTCTGCAATAGGCTTGCCTTCTTTGTCTTTTACTGGTCTTTCTGTATGGCCATACTTGCCTGACAATCTTCTGGTAATGTCGTAGAGCTGTTTCATGTTGCCGCTGCCTGCTGCCTTTTCTGCCTCTGCTGCCAGGCTGTCTGTGTAGGCCCTCTTGTCTGCCCTGATACTACTCTTCACCTCGCGGTTGGCTTCCGAGTATTCCCCCTGTGCCCTTACTTTGGCTGCTCCCGTGCGACTGTTGTTGACAGCTGCTTTCTTCTGCTTCCTCACTTCTATCTTCTTCAAGGTCTGTGCCGACAGCCAGTCCTTGTGATGGTGTTTCCTGAACCCTACAATGTCTTTGCAGGTTGAGTTCAGCGCCTCTCTAACTGCCTTCCACTGCTGCTCTGTGGTGACCGCCTCCTCTTCATTTACTAGCTTCTGTAGCGCTTGAAACCGGTTGGACAGCACCAGTTTGAACTCTTCTCTAACTCCAGTTTCTCTCAGGAGGCCTACCTTATAGCGCTGTCTTCTTGTTGTCTCTGTGCGGCTTTTCTTTAGCTTGAGCTTCATTCTTAAGGTAAGCAGATGGTGGTCGGAGGCGACATCTGCTCCCCTCCTCACTCGAACATCTTGAAGGGATCTTCTAAATTTCTTGTTAATGCAGATATTGTCTATTTGGTTCTCTGTTGTATGATCAGATGAGACCCAAGTTGCTTTGTGTATTCTTCTGTGTGGGAAGATGCTGCCTCCAATGACAGCATGAATGCTACACCTTCTGTATGGTGGGCATTCTCCTCTTCATGACCTGAATACAGAATCATCTCCCCACTTAACAGCTTTTTCTGGCCAGACTGCGTCCATCTGGCTTCACTGATACCTAGCAGGGAAAGGTTGTACTTTTGCATTTCCGCTGCTATCTGGGCGGCCTTGCCGCTCTGGTACATGGTCTTGACGTTCCATGTGCCCATGGTTGTATCCCTGGATAGAGAGAGGCGGCTCGGTCCTGTGGCTTCCGAAGACTTCCGGCTTTCACCACAGGACGTCATAAGTCTTCTGGTAGAAGAACCTTCCTCCTCCAGGAAAGGAATTACTGTTAGTCTTTTCGTCGGCGTTTTTGTAGCTATTTCCTTTTTTTGCAGGGTGGGGAAGCTACCCCCACGCCCAACCCCCTTACTAGGAGGACCAGGGGTTTTCTGTCGGGGTCACCTTCCCTTAGACCATGTTGGTTCACGGCACCTTATTTCATTCGGTGCACCCCTCTCACGAGGGACCCCCTATCCACCACCCAGGGGACGCGCCTCAACGCCATATGGTCCCAGCGCGAGGTCTTGTTGCGTGCCTGTGTGTTTTTCTGTGGGCTGGTGGGTGCCTGTTGGGTGGGGCTGGTGGCTCTGGCTGGTTGTCTTCCGCCCCCCCCCCCCCCCGCTTTTTCCCCCCTCTCTCTCTCTCTCTCTCTCTCTCTATCTCTCTCCCTCTTTTCCTCCCCCCCCCCACCCCCCTTAACACTTCTCTCTAGCCCTCTTTCTCTCTTTACGCTTTTTCCTTTTTCCCCTACCTCCTTCCTCCTTACCCCCTCCCCCCCCGCCCCCTTCTCTCTCTCTCTCTCTCTCTCTCTCTCTCTCTCTCTCTCTCTCTCTCTCTCTCTCTCTCTCTCTCTCCTCCCCCCCCCCCCCCTTATAATTTAGTTTTTTGTTTTTGAGTTACCCTTGAAGACGGTTTCACAACTACCTACTCTCCACTTATACCAATATTCTCTTACTGAATTTGATTATTTGCTTTGTTTCAATGACTTATTACTTGTGTACCGTGCTAAATGCTGTCCCCCCCCCCCCCGGGGTCCTCCCGTTTTTCCCCGAGGTAGTCCTCAACTTGAAGATGATATAAAGTTTGCCTTCGGGTTGGTTATTAGCAGGCTTTGTGTATTAGACACTCAGCCTACTTCGTGCCTAAGGGTACTCCCCGTTCGTTCTCTCTCTCTCTTTCTCTCTCTCCGTCTCGCTGTGTGTGTGTGTGTGTGTGTGTGTGTCTCTCTCTCTCTCTCTCTCTCTCTGGCCTCACCTACACGCATTTACTTTTGCTCGCTCGTGCACGTGCTTGCATACACTCTTGTCTCTCGTGTTCAGGTTCTCTCCGAGTCTCTCTCTTATGATTTTTCGTTGACGTCATTTTTACTTTTTCCGCACTTTTGTTCTTCGTTTTCTTTTATTTTACGTCACTTCCTTCAGTTGCCACATTCCTTCTGCCAATGAAGACCGGCTAATCTTTCTGTTTGTTTGTTTGTCTATTTTGACAAAGGGTATTTACCCGAAATATTAATAAAGTGTGTTGTACCCGTCTTTTCTAAGCGTGTTTCTTTCTCCGTTGGGTACTTCTTTGCCATATTACACGCTTGGCAGTCACCTTTTTGGTCTGGATTGACCTCTTCTCATCTGATCTGACTGAACATCTGATCAGATATGATCTGATCTGATGTCATCTCAAGTCATCAGATCTGCTTTGATCTGATCTGATCTTATCGTATGCTATCTTATATTTGCATCTTATTTTATCGTCTTGTCATATCATATCTTATCATATCTTAATCTTAATCCAACCTTAAGGCCCCGCCACACATGTCCGATTTTGAGGCCGATTCTTGAGCAGTTTCGAATCGGAGTGTGATCGGACCGCATTGCAAAAACGTGTGCACTGCCACACATTCCCCGACTTTAGATTTAACCGACCGGTTTGAATCGAAGATCAAGGTCGTACCTGTTCAGCGAAATAGCTGCTAGTTTGGACAGTGATGATGATGTGCTTGCATTATCAGCAGTTTTACATCATATTCGGGAAGATTGAGGCGGGCGAAACAACGGCAACAAAGGTGGTTGACTGATCTTCCGCCACTGCTTTTGCAAACTGAAACGACGTGCTTTGCGAGACGCGCTCTGATTGGTTGAAGCTTACAATCAGGGCCGATTCGGATCGGAAAAATAGAGCAGTTTCTAAACACCCGATTCCCAGCCGATTGCGATCGGATCGGATATATGATGTCATCCGATCGCAATCGAATCGGAATCGGCTTCAAAATCAGGGCACAACCGGCAAGTGTGGCGGGGCCGTTTTTTACTGTGCATTTTTATTTCGTTTTTTATGTTGTGGTTCCTACAAAGTCTGGTTATTTCAGCTTTCTTATTGATTGTAAATGGATTGCATTCCTACTGATCAACCTGTTCAGCTGTGATCCCCCCCCCACCCACCCCTACCCCTGCTCCCCATGCTTTTACAGTGAGTTACTGTGCTGCCGTTTGATAGAAAATAAACCATCAGTTCACCCCTTCATTGCAAGTCTGTTGAGGGATGGGGCGGGTGTAGTAGGCGATCTGGCCAATGTTGGAATTTCGTGGAATATTTTATTGACCTTTGGCACTAACTGGACTCTCCAGTGAGTCACTGACTCACTCTGCAGCCATTTATGTGTGTGTGTGTGTGTGTGTGTGTGTGTGTGTGTGTGTGTGTGTGTGTGTGTGGTGTGGAGAGAGAGAGAGAGAGAGAGAGAGAGAGAGAGAGAGGGAGAGAGAGAGAGAGAGAGAGAGAGAGAGAGAGAGAGAGAGAGAGAGAGAGAGAGATGATGATGATGATGATGATGATGAAACTTTATTACATAACGGTAGAAGTTTTGACAGATACAAATACGTCATTTTTCAAACTTGCCGTTGCTAACATACTACAACATGAAATATACTGAAGACAAGCAAAAAAATATTTAACGCAAACAAAGATCATAGCTAAATAAGTACAGACACACGCAGTACAGAACAGAAAATGATACTAAGGTAACAATAAACAAATACAAAAAGGAAATAACACTCCTCAGCACAAATTACGTAGGGAAAAAAAAGCTCCCCCCAAAAAAACAAAACAAAAAAAAAACAAAAACAAACAAAAAAACAAACAAACAAACAAACAAAAAAACAAACACACATATCATAGCACAGCAAAAACAAGCACAAAGTACCAAGAATCAAACATACATACACACACGTTTACAGCCGTGTAAATGCACGTACTATATACATTTAAATAACCTTTCATCAAAATGACAGGATAAAAAATAATATATCTAAGCAGTTTCCATCAGTTATATGTGTAGTTTGTTTTAAAGGAGGCAAGGTGGGTTAGTGTTTTTAAATGTTGAGGAAGTGAATTCCATAAAAGTGGTCCCAAAAAGGCTAGGCTTGATTTGAATAAGTCAATGCGAGGTAGTGGTAATGGAAGAGTACTGTTCCTCGAGGACCTTTCACACTGTCGTTGTGGAGTAAATTTAGCTGTTAGATACTGTGGAGCTTTATTGTGGAGAATTTTAAACATAAGTATGCACTTATTGTAAACGAGTTGTTGACGAAGGCCAAGAAGTTTGAGACTTTGCAGTTTTTCAGCGGAAGGAATGGGTCTTATATCTACATTTTTAATGGCTCTTTTGTATAGTGAATTTAGTTGTTTGATATGCACATCACCGCTACCATCCCAAACAGTGCAGATGTAATCAACATGGGATCTAATGTGCGCACGAAAAAACATTTTTCGTGTATTTATGTCAGTCACACTTCTCAACTGTGATAAAAGAAATATATTTTTTGATATCTTCTTACAGATGTTAGTCACATGTTTCTCCCAACTTAGCTGCTCATCTATACGTATTCCAAGGAAGGTGAGTTCATGAACTTGTTCAATAGGTTGGCAGTTAAGACTGAGCGTTAGTGGAGGGGGTGAAGTTGATGTTTTTGTCGTGAGGTGATTAACATGCTCTTCATCTTATCAGGATGTAGTACCATGTGGTTTTTACGCACCAATCAGAAACTTCGTCGAGACTGGATTGTAAACGACGACTAATATCATGACTGTTCTTACCAGGAAAGTGAAGGTTTGTGTCGTCCGCAAAGAGATTACAATTAACGTTAGGGTCGGAAATATGTAAAGGAAGGTCATTTATGAAAAGTAAAAATAGGAGGTGTCCTAGAATTGATCCTTGAGAAACTCCAAATTTAACACGGCCTTGCATAGAGTACTGACCATGGACGTATACATTTTGCTTTCGGTCTTCCAAATAGGATCCGAGAAAAGTTATTGTAGTTTTGTCCATGTGGTATATTGTAAGCTTATGTAAGAGAATCTCATGGTCTACAAGATCAAAAGCTTTTTTAAGATCTAGGAAAACTGCTCCCGACATTAAATTTTTATTAATTGACTCTAGCCAGCAATCTACAATATGTGTGAGTGCTGACTGGCATGAATGGGTCGGGCGAAAACCGGACTGATGAATGTTTAGTAAATTACTCTTCTGAAGGAAATTAAGAAGATGCTTGTGAATGTGCCGCTCTAATGGCTTTGACAAGACTGAGAGCAAAGTGATCGGTCGGTAATTATGAATATCTTCAAGGTTTTTAGTTTTGGGGATGGGAACTACCTTTGCTTCCTTCAGGACTGTAGGAAAAATACTTTTATTTATACACAGATTAAAAATGTATGTAAGGGATTGTATTGTGTAAGGCAATGACAATTTTAGCGACTGGTTATCGATATCATCAATCCCTCTACTTTTCTTATTCGGCATGTCAGAAATATACTTGCCGTCTTCTGCTATTGATATATTAGGAATTACGAATTTTTTGTGCTATATTTGTTGCTTCGCTGAAAGATCTCAGAAGACTTGAGATACTATATTGCGTACTGATATTTGATGCCGATTGAGCTAAATTTTCGGCGGCTGATAGGAAATACTGGTTAAATTTGTCTGAAGTTAAATGAGATGGTATTTCTGGGGCTGGTTTTCCTTTAGTAATAGCATTTAGTGCTCTCCAAATGGATGCTGTGTCACGGTTTTCTGAGATCATTTGGTTGAAGAATGTTTTTTTTTTTTTTTTGCAGCCCTTACCAGATATTTTACTTGATTACGTTGTTTTTTGTAGTCATCAAAGCGTTTTTCTTTTCTAAGTTTGTCTCTGAGCGACATAGCATTTTTAATGTCTAATGTTAACCAGGGCGGCATGGCAGCATGTTTAACGCGTTTTGACTCTGAGGGGCGCGTGCCTCTCCGAGGAACAGACTCATCCAGCAAGACAAGGCATTGTCAGGGCAAGTGTGGCAGTATACATCATCAAATGATGTATTGTGCAAATCGTGCATGAATTTATCCCTATCAAATGTTTTATAAGAACAATACGTTATAGTTGTGTGTTTGTTTTTCTTTGGCCTATCAAGCTTCAGAGCAATTGTACAAGATACCGGGTTATGATCACTAATGGCTAAGGTCGGGACATTCGCACTAGTTATTCTGTCCTTGCTGGTAACATAAATATGATCAATGAGCGTGGATGATGTAGGTGTGATTCGAGTTTGCGCTTTAATTATTTGTGTCAAACCAAATAGCGATGTGGTCGTGATCCATGCTGCATTTGAT
>BTPG01000008.1:127223120-127280620 GCA_036245525.1 Semisulcospira habei
ACTTGTCTTATAGAGATCGATTCTAGGTCGTGGCACAGTAATGGACTGCCTTGATCTGGAGTATGTTGATGCCGTGAGGGAAAACATTTTTTTAATATACTCGGGGAGTCTGTTATTCAATACTTTGAATATCGTTATTCCCTTATTGTATAATAAATGTTTTTTCAAGGGGAGAAATTCTAAGGTTTTCAGTTTATTATCCGTTGTTGAGTTAGGGTCTGAAAGGATAAGCTTCGCGGCTCTACGATGAAGAGAGTTCAGTCTCTTTAACTGGACCTCGCTTGCGCCATCCCACACCGTAGAAGCATAATCTATATGTGACCTGATGTGGGCGTTGAAGAACAGTTTTCGTGTTTCTACATTAGCTATATGTTTTAACTTGGATAAAATAAACAGTTTCTTTGATATTGTCTTACATATATTACTAAGATGGCGTTGCCATTTAAACTGGTTATCTACAGTAACGCCGAGAAGACGATGTTCCGTTACCTGGCTGATAGATTTGCCTTGAAGGGACAAGCTGAGTGAGAGAGTGCCGAGCTGGTGCTTTTGGCGGGTACTTACAACCATACATTTAGTCTTTGCAGGGTTTAAGATCATGGAATTGTTACTGCACCAGCTGTTAATGTCCTGTAATGTGTTTTGTAGGCGCGTGTCAATTACTGACAAATCCTTATCGGGAGTGTGTATCGCAGCATCATCAGCGAACATATCGCATGCAACACTATCATCACTAATTGTGAGTGGAAGGTCGTTAATGAACAAACAAAATAAAAGAGGGCCTAAAATAGAGCCCTGGGGCACGCCATGCTTTACTTTGCAGTGACTAGAATATGTACCATTAAGGAGAACTTTTTGTCTTCGATTCTGTTTTCTAGGTAGGATTTGAAAAACACGGCTGCGCTTTTAGTATATAAGGATACTTTCTTTATAAGTATGTCATGGTTCACCATGTCAAAGGCTTTCCGGAAGTCTAAGAACACTACACCTGTTAGTTTGGAATCATTCATAGATGATAACCAGGTATCTGCCATCCTTATCAAGGCAGTGTGACAGGAATGGTTTGGTCTGAAGCCTGACTGCAGTGAATGGATGAGATTTTGGTTTTCTAAGTATTCAGATAGATGCTTATGGATGTGCCGCTCTAAAGGCTTCGACAAAACAGGTAATAGTGATATGGGGCGAAAGTTGTTGATTTCACTCAGATCTTTTGATTTTGATAGGGGGATCACTTTTGCGTCTTTAAATGCGTCCGGAAAAGAGTTTTGGTTTATCTCTCTCTCTTGGCTTGACTTCGCGAACGAAGATTTTATAGGAGTTGCCCACGACGTATGCAGGCTTGTTCGTGGCTGCGGAGGCCAATCTGAGACAGGCAGGTTCGACCGCAGTGGCTGCAGGGGAAGGTATGGCCAGGGTTCTGAGCTGCGGCATCTCTGTTTTTTCTCCTGAGCCGCTTGTCCTTAAGGCTAGCTCTGTGAGAGTCCTCAAAGGAGACAGCTGCCTTGTAAATGGTGGAGCGCCAGGTGTCACGGTCCGCAGCAAGCGAAGACCACTGGTGGTGGTCGATTTGGCAGGCACTAAGTGACTTCTTGAGACAGTCTTTGTATCTCTTCTTTGGTGCCCCTCTGTCACGGTGTCCAGTAGCAAGCTCGCCGAACAGGGTGATCTTTGGTAGGCGATGATCCTCCATCCTGGAGACATGCCCCGCCCAGCGGAGCTGTGTCCGCAGCAGCAAAGCCTCGATGCTCACAGTTTCAGCCTGTTCAAGGACCTCGACGTTGGTGACATAGTCACTCCAGTGAATGCCCAGGATGGTACGCAGGCAGCGCTGGTGGAAGCGTTCGAGGAGTCGTAGTTGGCTGCGGTAGAGGGCCCAGGACTCGGAACCATACAGC
The DNA here is from genome assembly GCA_036245525.1 of Semisulcospira habei. Taxonomy (NCBI): domain Eukaryota; kingdom Metazoa; phylum Mollusca; class Gastropoda; family Semisulcospiridae; genus Semisulcospira; species Semisulcospira habei. Next base: position 127,225,016 of record BTPG01000008.1, read on the forward strand.
AGGGTGGTGAGGACCACAGCTCTGTACACGCTGATCTTGGTGCCTGTTTTCAGCTGTTGATTGTGCCACACCCGCTTGAAAAGTCGCCCGAAAGCGCTGTTCGCTTTTGCCAGCCTGCTGTCAAGCTCCTTGTCCAGCTTGGCGTCCGACGTGATAATGCAGCCAAGGTAAGTAAACTGGTGCACTGACTTTAGTTCAGACTCGCCAATGGTGATGTGAGGAGGGCGATACACTGTCTTGCGTGCCGGCTGATGGAGGACCTCTGTCTTTTTCAGACTGACCTCGAGTCCAAAGAGCTGGGCAGCATCTGCGAAGCAAGACGTTTATACAGAGATTGTAAATATATGTAATACTTTCGACAATATATGGAAGAGATATCTTGAGTATTTTTGAGCTGATCTCATCAGGCCCGGATGACTTTTTATTTTCCATCGAGGAAATTAATTTACCCACTTCGTGGACTGCTATAGGCGGTATAGTGAATGGTTCTTTGTCCGTATTTTCCCGGTTACAGTGGTGTACTAGCGCGTTTGGACAAACATACTCACATGAGTTATTTCCTGTTGGGATTAACGATTCGGCTATAGAGGTAAAGTGGTCATTAAACCTATTTGCAGTGAGGTGGGGTGATACAGGCGCACTATTTTTATTTGTACCTCTAGTTACTAAATTAATGGCACGCCATACAGTAGATGAGTCTTTGCTTTGTTTAACTACTTTATCGAAAAGAGATCTCTTTGCATTTAAAACCATATATTTAACACGATTACGCTGTGTTTTGTATTCAGTAAACCGCTTCTCGCTTCTCAGCTGGTCTCTATGTTCCATTGCCTCAATCAGATTCGCAGTCAGCCATGGTGGAACGGTAGCGTATTTCACTCTTTTGTGTCTCAGAGGCGCGTGTTTGTTCAGCACACCCAGAAAAATCCGGTACCAGGTATCTAATGCTTTATTTGGGTCACTATCGTTATACACGTTGATGAATCGTGCTGTGGCTAAATCAGCCAAGAAAACACTTTCATTAAAGTTTTTAAACGATCTGTAAGTTATGCAAGTGTGGACTTGCTTTTTTTAGCTTTGGAAGTTTTGACAGCCATGTGCAGCTAACCGGATAGTGGTCACTTACACTAAGACTATTTACTTGAGTGTTGCTAACTGCTCGAAGTTTGTTGGTATAAATATGGTCTATAATAGTGGCTGATGGTGGCGTAATTCTGGTGGGCGATGTTACCAATTGGTGAAGACCGACAAGGGTAGTAGTACATTCCCATGATGGATGGGGTTTAAGAAAGTCAATATTAAAATCTCCAAGAAGGAGAACATCTTTGTTGTGAATGTCTGTTTTATCGATCATGTGTAAAAAGCTATCGTACCACTCAAAGGTGGCTGCGGGGTTTCGATACAGAAACCCAACAAGTAAGGGCGGGGATTTAGTTTTTGATTTCTACCCAAATACATTCTACATCACCAGTTTCTAGGTCTTGTCGCCTGCGGGTTATGTGTAGAATGGATTGATGGATATATACCGCTACACCTGTCTCACCCTGTACTGACGGGTCTCTCCTGATAATAGAATAATTCGGGATGGCGATGGCTTCATCACTGATGTGGGCGGCCAAACGAGTCTCACTTAAACCGAAGAGATGGAAATAGTTGGGGGTATTAACATAAACACAGACATCCTGAACTTTGTTTGCCAGGTGGTAGATATTTAGGTGACCGATACGAAATTGTTGGCCTTTTTTCGAGGGTCTGTTCATAGTTGTATAGTAAATCATATTCAGATAATAATGTAAAAAAAACCAGGGAACAAAACTAAGGTACAGGATACAAATAGTAGAAGGTTACGCAGTTAAACCAGGAAAGAAATTACATGTACAAGTAAAATATCAGATGAAACAAATAAAGACTAATAAGGTAAAGAACCAGGGGGCAAAACTAAGGTACAGGATACAAATAGTAGAAGGTTACGCAGTTAAACCAGGAAAGAAATTACATGTACAAGTAAAATATCAGATGAAGCAAATAAAGACTAATTCGACTTTAGTCTCAGTACGTCAGCTGAACGGCGGTTCACGCCAGAAACCGTGTATTACAGCACACGCAAAGAGCACAAAAACAAAAACTTGCAGTAAAGAGTAAGAAACGACAAGTGTACGATCTGAGAAAAACCCGCTATAAAGAAAGAGTTTATGTCAGAATTCGTGTGTAGCGAAGTCCATATATTATAGCAACACACTCGCTTTTCATTGAAAATGTAAGACAGGCGATAATCTCAGTCACCTAAGGTTACTAGTCAAAAGAGTTCACGCAATGATCGTGCACTGTGATTCGGGTGTTCCGACTGTCCGACAAAGCGGATTCCGGTCATTAATAAAACATTACACGGATAGTTTACGGTTTGTTCACTGTACTAGAAACACTGTTTCACAGAGCAGTAATGCACTAATGATCAGATGTGGTCATCGTTCATGTGTCTCTGTCATCAGATGTGGTCATCGTTCATGTGTCTCTGTCACCAAAAAATCGGTTAATCCATAGTAACTATGACAACCATCAGCAGCTAGCCTGAGTAAGTCGTCGCCGAGTTTATGCCAATTTAACAAGTGAGGTTGATGACACCTTCACGCAAACTCATACCATCACACACACACACACACACACACACACACACACACACACACACACACACACACACACACACACACACACACACACACACACACACACACACACACACACACACGACTCACGGGTTTGTACACACTTACCCTTTTTACTTCCAGCGCCAAGTCGGTAGGAGCGACTGATTGACCCTGAAAGCAGAAAGGCAATTCCCGACCAGTTGTGCGCTCTGCAGGGCGAAAACTGATCAGACAAAACCTTAGAGCAGTAAACGTCCATCCATCGCTCTCCGTAGGTACACAGTGCAGAGATGTGATTCTAAAGCCTGTGCAGCTTGGCCCTGGAAGTAAAAGAGGTAGCGGGATGTCCTTCAGACAAACGGCCTAAGAAACTGCGCCAGCAACTGGAGCAGGTGTTGGGGATCCAGGGCCGTCTTGGTCTCCGCTCCCTGACTCTGGAACCAGGCGTTGGTGGGAGGTGCGGCCACTGGAGTTCTTGCTGGCACTAGTAGCGGGAAATCTGAAGAGAGGAGCTGGGGGACTTGGAGATTTTGTCGCCCCAACACGTTGCTCGATGGCGGTTGGCTAAGCTGGCTGGTCGACGTTTGGCGTGTGGTTGGCGAGGACTGCAGGCGGCCCGGGGCGGCAGACATTACGTGCTGCGATCCGCCACTGGTTGATGACGAGTCCCCTTGCTGCCCGCTCTCGCCACGTGACCCGTTACGGCTGATAAGTGGGTTGGACCCGCCCCGTTGACTGTGCCCCCCCCCCCCCCCCCCCCGGCGTCTCTCTGTTGGTGGTAGGGGCCGCGGGGAGGGTCGCCGTAACGGATCTTGAGAGCGATCAGCTTAGTGCCCTCGTCACTAGGGTGGGTCATGGTGTTGTCACGCCTGTACATGACCTGCTTGGGGGCGCCATTTTTGGTCAGGAAGGTAGAGGTATGGTCAACAAACTGAGTGTTTGTTAGTTGATAGGCCTGTTTTAGGTTGAAGTTGGACAGGCGCGCAGGTCGTGACAGGGCGTGGTGACTGCTGAAGGGAGGGATGATGGAAGAGGCCTGGATCGTAGCACGTGGGAAGGCGGCGGACACCAGACGGATTAACTGTAGCCACGTGTCACTTGCAACTGGACCCTGGTTGACACTGCAACTGTTGATTCCTACGTGGAAAACCACGTGCCGGATACGTGGCGTAGGGGTGAGGTGGGTCAGCCATTTGCTCAAAGCCTCGACTGAAAGGCCGGATACAGCCAGGTTCTGCACGCTGCAGTCTTCTTCTTCTTCTTGTCGTTCGCAGTGGGCAGACCAGCACCGGTGATGAATGACGTCGTTTTCTCCAGGTCTTCTCGACTGCCGTAGAGTTTGGTCTGCAGTGGAGTTGGCGATGGCCACACTTCTTTTCTTTCATCGTCCAGTAGAGGGCATCTCTGGAGAATATGTTCCGCTGTTTGGTCTTCCTGACCACAGGCGCAGGTTGGTGATGGCGCCAGCTTCAGCTTTCTGTTCATGTGAGCGTTCAGTCTGTTGTGGCCGGTACGCAGTCTGATCAGGACGACTTGCTGCTCTCTGGTCATTGTGTGGTAGTCGTCTCTGTTTGACCTTGGCCTCATCAATGCCTTGATGACTGTCTTTTGCTCACTATAGCTGACGCTGTTTTCTTGTTGATCTTTTGTGGCTCCTTCTTTCGCCAGCTCGTCTGCCCTTTCATTTCCTGGTACCCCACAGTGAGCTGGCATCCACTGGAGGACAACTCTTCTGGTTTCTCTGACCTTCTGCAAGGCTCTGGTCAGCTGGGTGAGCTTGTCGTTCTCGAGGGCCTGAAGGACTGAAAGGGCATCGGAGAAAAAGACAACTTGGTAGCATGGGTCTGCGGAATTCTGAACCATGGAGGCGGCCTGCATAAGTGCTTCGGTTTCTGCTTTGTAGTTTGTGCAGTGTTTGCCGGTGGCTACGCTGGATGTGGCTGTATGTCCCCCAGGAAACTGGATCAGGATGCCAGCACCTCCATTGGAAACGGCATTTGTTGCTGATCCATCAGTGTAGATGTGGATCCATGCCTCCTTTGGGTATTGTTCGTCGATCAGGGCTAGGGTGAGTGCCCGTCGAACGGTGTCATCCTGTCTCCTGAGGCAACATGTGGGACACTGGTGCGGATCTGGATGTCTGGTTTTTCCATTGCCCAAGGGTTTTCCTCTTCTTCTGTGATCAGAGGTAGAGTGCTCTGTGGAAGGACTTCCCTGTGCTGTCGAGAAAGTCGCATGCTCTCATGGACAAAGCTGCTTCTTTTAAGCCGGTTCTTGGTGAGGTTGCTCAGTCTGTGCTTCATGGGGTGGTCGGGCAAGCACTTGAGCTTCTCAGCCTGTACCATGGTTTTGGCTTTTCTCCTCTGACTGAGAGGTTGGATTGTGGTCGCCTTCTCCATTTCCTTGATTGGAGTGGATTTCATTGCACCAGTGATGATTCGAAGAGCCTGGTTTTGCACTCGGTCGAGGGTCTGCAGGTTCGATTTGGCTGAGGTTAACCACGCTGTGGAGCCGTACTCGAGGTGGGGCCTGACTGTTCCCTGGTATACTGTCTTCAGTATCTTCTCGTTCGCTCCCCAGGTGGTGCCTGCCAGTTTCCTGAGTATGGCCAGCTTGCGTCGGGCCTTCGCCTCTGCCTGTGCAATGTGTGGTTTCCAGGTCTGTCGTCTGTCAAAGGTGACACCAAGGTAAGTAGCTTCTTCATCCTCTCTCAGAGGGGTTCCACCTAGCTTAATGGTTCCGGCTTTCTGCTTTGGGGACAATGTGAAGAGGGTGGTGGAGGATTTCTCCTTGTTGACAGAAATGCACCAGTCATCTGCCCATGCGTTCAGCTTGTCTGCCGCTAGCTGCATTCTGTAGGTGGCAGTACTTGCATGCTCCTCCTTGCACCAGATCACAAGGTCATCTGCATATAGGGCAGCTTTGATTCCCTTGGGCATCTCAGACACCAGATCGTCGATGAAGAGAAGGAAGAGGGTAGGGGAGAGGACTCCGCCTTGCGGGACGCCATGACGAAGGAGGAATTTCTTGCTTTTGGTCTGGTCGATGCTGACTCTTGCCCTGCGGTTGAAGAGGTAGGAGCGTATCCATTGGAACATGTTACTGGACACGCCTTTTCTCAGCAGTTTGACAAGCAGCCCATCTTTCCAGACCTTGTCAAAAGCCTTCTGAAGATCAATCCAGGTTACGAAGACCAGCTTCTGCTCCTGGAATGCATCTTCAACTTCCTGCGCCAGGTATGTGACCTGGTCTTCGGTGCTGCGGAACTGTCGGAAGCCAGCTTGTTCGGGGCGAGGAGGTTCCTGGATTCTAGGTAACACCTGAGGCGCTCGTTCACAATTCTCTCCAAGGTCTTCACAACACAGCTGGTGAGGCTGATTGGGCGATAGCTAGTGGCCTTCTTTGGATCCTTCCCTTTCTTTGGAATGGGGATCATGATCGCTTCTCGCCAGAGTTGTGGTAGCGATCCTTCTTGCCAGCTGCTGTTGAGGACCTCAAGTAGCTTGTTTTCTGCTGCACTACCATCTGGACCAGGAGACTTCTTCGCCTTCAACTTTTTGAGAGCTGTATGAAGCTCTTTGTGTGTAAGTGGTTGATTCATGGCGTCCGCTGTTGCTTGTTTGGCAGGTCTCTCTCTTTGCTCTCTTCTTGCTTCTCTCTGCTTTTCGGGGCTAACATGGAGATTGCTCTCAGCTGCATAGTTTTCGGCAAATTGGTTTGCAGCATGCTTTCCTGTTAGTATCTTCCCATTTTCTTCCAAGGTGATGTTTCCTTTGCTCGTGTTCTCATCGTTCAACTGCTTGGTCAGTTTCCAGAGCTTTCTGCCATCTTTCTCAAGGTTCAGGGAGCTTGTTTTCTCTTGCCAGCTCCTGCGTCTTGCCTGTAGCTTCTTCTTGAGAAATTTGGCTTTGGCTTCCTGGAGGCGGATGTTGTTTGCCTGTGATGGATTGACTTCTGCTTCCCTTCTGGCATCTGCTAGATCGTCGTCCAGTTCCTGCAGTTCATCGCTCCAGTAGGGCTTATAGTCTTTTCTAGAGCCTCTGGGTATGGACTCACGCGCTGCTCTGAGGATGCTAATGTTGAAGTCCTTCACCACCATGTTGATGTCTCGACCTTCGACTCGAATGTCTTTGGCGAGTTCGCTGGTGCGGTGTCTAAAGAGGAATCAGTTCGCTCTTTTGTAGTTCCACCGTGGGAAGGTTGCTTCAGCGCAGGACTCTGTGCCCAGGGTAAAAAAGACTGGCCGATGGTCACTTCCTCCTAGCTGTTCTCCGACCTCTCTGCTGGTTTGCTTGTGCATGTCTTCCGTGCAGAAGGCTAAGTCAGGAGTCGATGTGGTGTGCCATCTTCTGGAGTAGAACGTGGGGCAGTCAATGGGACTGTTCAACAGAATGAGACCATTGTCGTCTTGCCAGTTCTCCACCTCTTCTCCTCTCCGATCCAAGTGGTCGTATCCCCAACTTTGTGAGTGACTGTTGAAGTCACCCACCACAATGAAGTTGGAGGCCTTAGTGGGGATCGTGTCAAGGGTGAGTGGTCTGTCGTTGGGGCAGTACAAGTTGACCAGCTGGAAATCTGCTGTCTTCGTCTGGATCCGAATCACTTGGTACTCGGAGTTCTCCATGTGCGTATCAATCAAACAGGCACTGATGTTGTTCCTGATCAGGGTCAGGATTCCTCCCTTGCTTCGATCTGTTCTGTCGGACCTGAAGCACTGGTAGCCTCTCACTTTGAAGGACTTTTGAGGTGTCAGGTGCGTCTCCTGAATACAGCAGATGTTGATGTTTTTCTCATGCAGGATATGCTCCAACTCAGTCTTCTTGTTCAGAATGCTTTCTGCGTTCCAGTGCATGACCTGAAAAGGTCGCTGCTGACTGGGATTCTTCCTGGTTGTGGTGGTGCCAGTAGCTCTCCTCCCGCGTCCCCTGGCGCGACAAGACGAACGGGAGGGACCTCCAGTAGCTGAGGCTGGGTCCCTTAGAGGCATGGGACCCGACGCTGCTCCACCCTGGAGGGTCCTCTGTGGGCGAGCGCCATTGTCATCAATGATAGTTGGCCGTATAGACATGATAGCGGGTTTGCGTGGATCCGTGGTTTATCAGAATGCGCCGTGCGGCCCGGGTCCTCCGTCTTCAGCATTCGAGGTTTCTGTCGGGGTTTCCTCACCCTTAGCTCCTGGTATAAAACCTTCCCTGGGAACACAGGGGGCTAGAGCTTTTTGCGGCTCTTGATCGCATGATGAACCCGTCATTGGACACATGGGGAATTTCAGTGGAGGTAGCAGTGCCACCTGCTACCCCGCCCCGTCCTGGTAGGCCCATCGCCATTTGGTCCGCGACTGCTTGCGCAGCTAACCTCCACATCTGAAGGCCGTTCCCCTATCCGCCACCCGGGGACGCGCTAGGTTGGGGATGGTCGCCCCACTGAAAATCCCACACTGGGTTAAGGAAGTTCAGCATGTCCTAGACGCTGCAGTCTGTACTCGACATTTTTCGCTCGCTGACTCGCTTCATGACGGAGTCACCGAGCAGCAGAACGTTCGAGTCAGGCCTAATGCTCATGTTGCAGAGGTGGTCGTACGGCGTCTTAGCAGGCTGCGCGGGGGTGGCTTTGGGGGATGTCTGCATATCCTCTTGGGATGATCCGCATGAGGTTTCGTCATTTTCTTCGTCGGTGGCGAGGACTGCGAAGCGATTACGGGTGGCCACAGTAGCCGCTGAGCCGCTTGATGACGGCGCGCGCTGTGCAGTCACTGGAGTGCTAGCGGCCGATGATTCGATCTGCACCCTGGGGTGATTGTTGAAGCTAGAGGGTGATGGAGGGCGTGGTGGGGACTTGTTTGTACCAGGCGCTTGGACAGGCAGTGAAGATGATAGCAGAGACTCCACTTGTTTTTTCAGCGTACGGAGCTGTGTGTCCTTGCTGAGTGCATGTTTCGTAACTTGTGTGGACAGGGCGCTCTGTTCTCGAGCCAGCTTCTCCACCGCCTTGTCAGTTGAAGTAGCGTAGTCTCGTAGGGACTGGTCCCCAGCTTGGAGTTGTTCCTGATGTTACAGTCAAGGTTGTCCTGTCTGGCGCTGAGGAATGCATTCTGTTGCTTGACAGTAGCCAGCTCCAGTTTGACCGTCTGCAGCTCAGTTCTAAGTTCCTGGATGCAGACAGTGGCTTCCGTTAGCTGTTGTTCAGTAGGATGGACAACAGTGGGGATGATGCAATCTGAGACGCACAGGGTTGGCGGGTTTGGCCAGAGGGTGACGCTGTACCGTTTATCTCATCAGGCGATGCAAGGTCAATTTGTTGACGGACGCCAACGTCATCGCTTGTGGTCGTCGTGTTAATCACTCTAGCCGAAGAGGGATTAGTGTTGGGTGGGGTTAGGACAGAAACCGAGTTCTCGCCGCCGGGTGTTATGGGCGTAGCTTTCAGCGGGGGAGTGTCCTGGGTGACGTCAGGCGAAGGATCTGAGAGGAAGGAGGGGGAGGGGCTAGACGAGACTTGCCCCAAGCAAGGATTTTCGATGTCATATTCAAGACCGATGGTGTTTTGAGTGGACGAGGGCGGAGCATCATCGTTGTTATCGTTGTTGGAAGAGCCGGTGGTTATAGCCTCGAGTAGAGAAGTATGATCGCAGGATTGAGTGGAGGGTGGACTACAGGCAATGCTGACAGCGCGCTGTCGTCTGATTGACGATGGTGAGGGGGTCGGGGGGGGGAGAAAGGGCACTGGGATAAAAGATCAGTGCGACTTGCTTCAAGTTCATCCACCATTTCTTGGACAGGCTGAAATTCATCATCTATCCACCACTTACAGTTTTTTCCCTGTATTCTGATAAGATATGACGTGTAGAACACGGTAATTGTGACAACACCCCCAGGGGTTCCATCTGAAATTTGTATAAGGGTATTATTCAAATCATCAGAGTAAGGGGGTTGGATGGGGGTGTCGACGGTTTTCTTGTTTTTGTTACGGTCTTCCCATGACGCTGATACTCCGGGGGTTGGATGGGCGATGTAGCGTTCGTGCAGAGCCGCGAGTCTCCACGCAAACACTCTGGAGGGGTCGGTCAGGAAGTGCTTTTGGATTGGATCATTGGTATCAGTGATCTCCTCCAGGGGTTCGAGTGGGGACTGGGCGGGGGTTTCGAGTGGGCACTGGAATTTGGCATAAAAGGAACGGGTTTTGGGGCCTGACATGATTGAGGGATGGTGTCATCACTGAGCTGTCTTACTACTTTCGAGGTGACATGATGATTACTGATCTGATCTGGCCACTCTGCTCAGGCCGGCACTCCACGCACGCCTTGGTAGCTCACGGCTGCTGTTTGACGCACACAGTCGAATAAATTTGTCTCTTATAAGCGTACGCCAAAATCTGTGGAGTAGGCGTGAGCTAAAACACTCCAAAAATCCATTTCCCAATACTGCTTTCTGGACCCTTCCAGCTATAATGTACTTCTTTTACTTAAAGCTGAACTGGTTCCATTCACCCTCCTCTGAACATGCATGAAAGGCACAGAGCTACATAGGGACCATTTAGCATACTATTTACTAGGAACATTTAGTTCTTCATTCCCCAAGTATCACTCATCACCATCCCAGCCGGCAGGGACCGTGTCTGTGACCTCAGGTTATCTCGCCTGTCAAGGTTTATAAACATCTCCCAACTCTGACACTGGTTTCTGGAAAAGCGGCTGGAGCTAAGGCCAGACCCAGTGGAGTAAGCCGATACTAATGAGATAACGCAGCTGGTTACTTACGGCCAGCACGCCAGGCTGGCGCCAAGCGAAACAGAAGCAAAGAGTCCATTGTCCCTCGGCTCGAAGTATCCAACAGAAACAATGATGAAGAAATGAAAGGTTAATAACTCTCGAAAGTTGATATGAAAGTCACACGAATTAAAAATCACAGTCCAGTAGAAGTTACTATCGCAAGTCACTGGGGCAAAAATCTCACATCACAACCAAACATTGCGAACACAATTGGCACTTGAAGACGGAGCGATGTTATGATGCACCTTGCTCCGAAGAGCAGCTGTCCGGGAAAGAGAGAGAGAGAGAGAGAGAGAGAGAGAGAGAGAGAGAGAGAGAGAGAGAGGAGAGAGAGGAGATGAGCAGGGGCGAATCAGTTACCTCGATGCGGGGGTGGGGAGGAGTCCAACACTTTTTGTTTGGGACCTTGGGGGAAAAGGAAGGAGGCGTGAGAAAGAAAGAGAGAGAGAGAGAGAGAGAGAGAGAGAGAGAGAGAGAGAGAGAGAGAGAGAGAGAGAGATAGCAGAGAGATAGCAGAGAGAGAGAGAGAGAGAGAGAGAGAGAGAGAGATTTACATATGATACGCAAAATGACTAAAACTTTCTGTTCTGCCATATCATGTTCCACTCACATACGAGTACGGTGCATAACGAATATTCAGCACTCTCATTGTTCAAACTGTAATACTGAAACAGAATACTCGTCAACAGCCCGACCGACATGATCACTGATCAGCACTGAAGAGAGAGAGAGAGAGAGAGAGAGGAGAGAGAGAGAGAGTATGGAGAGAGAGAGAGAGAGAGAGAGAGAGAGAGAGAGAGAGAGAGAGAGAGAGAGAGAGAGAGAGAGAATATCATTGTGCGAATGTGTGTCGATGACTCAAAAAGAGGGAACAGTTTAAAACATGCAACACACTTCTGAAGTGTATTTAGTGTGATGTATTTAGATGTTCCGGCACTGCACCGGCAATTCACCAAAAACGCTGAGTGAATGAACTGGTTTTCATTTCAGGTTTGCTACTGGTCGGAGAAGTTTTAGATTTCTGGCTACATGTGATGAGCGTAAGTAGTGCTTTCGACGCCGGAGTAAAAGTGTATGCGGGAAAATGGGCCTACGCGTGGGGCATCTACTCGGAGGCTGTATGTGCCAACTTATTCGCCATAGTGGCCATTTTGGATTTGATGCTGGCAGCCAGGGTTAGGCCGGACGATCATTCCAAAGCAGAAGGCAACCGGCAACTCATTGGTGGGTACACAGGCTACCGCTACAAGCAACTGCGCGACGCAGAGGTCATGCCAAACAGCGACATCTGAACGGACATCAGAAATGACTCATTGCCCGGATCCTCAGGCCGACGTCTACCGTCATTGGCCCGCGCACAGTTGTGCGCGGGCCAACGACAGTCGATGACGGCCCGAAGCTCAAATGCCCAAATTCCATTTGCTCAAATGCCCAAATGCCCAGCAGGAGACCAGTGGACCATTAAAGACGCAGTGACGTATGATGGGGAGGGGGGGGGACATGCCCCCCCCACTTCCCCTCCCCCCCCCCCCCATGAAAATGTAGCCCCCCCCCCCCCCCCCCAATATTTTGACCAAAAAAATCGTTTAAAAAGAAAAATCAGAAAGATTCATGTTTCATTGGTTTTTTTTTCAGGCTGGAAGTCTATCCCCCCCCCCCCCCCGCCCCTCCTATTGTTGTAGTCTTTAGACTGTCGCCTGCCTCACCCCCACCCCTCAGGTTCCACTCACCCACCTCACCCCCTCCTCCTCGTTTGATTTTGGCGGACACACCCGTCCTTCCCCTCCCCCCACCCCCACCCCTCCTTCCTCCTTACCTTCCCGGTTGTTCGACTTTTGAAGATGGAAAGTGAAATTGATCAGGAAGGCATGTTGCCCCCCCCCTCCCCCCCCCCCCCCCCCCCCCCCCCCGCCCTCACCCTTAATTGAGAAAAAAATCTTTATCTAGCACTGAAAGCTGTCCCTGCCAGTGACTGATTAGAAGTCTCCATATAATGGCAACAGCGGAAATGTAACAAAAAGCGCAATGCCACTGGAAGGCGATGGGACAGAATTTGGAACGTTTACTACATCTTGAAGCAAATCAAAAACCTGCAGATTCTACACAAACCAGGCAGGGGATCTAACTGTTTGTCTGTCCGGCGCTGAGTGATTCCTCTTGGTTTGTGTACAACCGGGCAGGGGATCTAACTGTTTGTCTGTCCGGCGCTGAGTGATTCCTCTTGGTTTGTGTACAATTCTGCCAGCGCTAGCCTCACCTATCTGGTTTGGAAGACTGCAGATATTCGAATGTACCCAATGCGCAAAAGGCCATCGGGCCGACGTCGGCCCGATGGGCTTTTGCGCAATGGGTAGTGCATGCCGCTCCGTTTATAATTAAGATACGTTTAGACGCGTGTTCGCTTTTATTGGATTCCTGTTAATTTTTGATGAATTGGCCAATTGTTGTGCTACAGCTGAAACGCAATCCCCTCTTAACTCATTCTACCCCAGACACTCCACAGAAAGATAAGGATCGACCATGATAGTTCAAGGGTGATGCCAGAATAGCTTGGCGCCTATGGGCGCCAAGCTATTCTGGCATCACCCTTGAACTATCATGGTCGATCTGTGTCCTGCACTGCAACGCAGTCTTCAGAGGACAGCGGCAAAATTTACGGATTTCTGTGTTGGGGTAGAATGAGTTAAGTTCTGTCAGTTCAGTTCAGTCAGTAAGTTTCATCGGGCATATTGTAGTAAAGTCACTACAATGAACTGTGTGTGTAAAATGCCCGATGCCACTTTCTGACCAAAAGGTCCTCGGGCCGACATCGGCCGCCGTTGGTCCGCGCACTGCTGTGCGCGGGCCAACAGCGGCCGACGTCAGCCCGTGGACCTTTTGCGCACTGGATCTTCCTGATCAGAGGAAATATAATATTGGCAGAGGCGGATAGATAAATGTAGGTAGACTGCGAACCATTTGTTTCAAGTGATTTGGAGTCTGTCCTATTTTTTTTAACCGTTTCTATTCAGTGGTACCTTTGATCTTATCTTATCTGTTCTTTTACATATTATCTTATCTATTTATTATTCAATGAACCCATTCTCTGTCGGTTGCGCTTTTTATCGAGGTGAATCCTGCAGGAATCGCCTCGACCAAAAAGCGCTGCCAGCGATCAAAGGGTTAATATTGACCATTTATCATTCCTTTTTTGCTTTTTGATTTGATCGTATGTTTGGTGATATTTTTTTATGGTTGGTTGTAAGATTGTTTTGCGTATGAAAGAGGCACAGTTTAAATTAAGAGTTGTACTTGTATACTTTTGGTGTAGAATACAGAACATAATCTGTTATTTCGCCTTCTTGAAGATTCAAAATATTGACAGTTATTCCTTTGTCCCCTTTAGGAGTATGAACGAAATTTACATCGAAACAAAGCAGTAACAATAAGAACATACATGCCAGGGTATGTATTAGCATAAAGTGCCGGTGTGTATGCTTTGTTGTTGAGTTAGTATGGAAAACTGCTTCTTTGCTTTTACCTTTGTTTGTAAACACAAGCTTCTTGGTTAACCCATTACATTCTGAGTCTGATTTTTTTTTTAAGTTTGCTTATCGTCTTACGAAGGCTACATTACAGATTAGGAGACAGATCAACCATTTTAGAGTTCAAGGGTGGTGCCAGAATAGCTTGGCACCTCAGGCGCCAAGCTATTTTCTCATCGCCCTTGAACTATCACAGTCAAATTAAGTTTCAAGCAGTAGCGCATCAGAATGATAAGGGTTAATCTTTAGTGCCAGGGTGTACCTTACACAGCCAGTGTACGGAAAGGGAAAGCCTGTCACCTCTAAACTATTTTCTTCTCGCCGCCAGGGTATCGAGTGACAGTTTAAAAATATCCTCACTCCCCAAATCTTTCAAAACACATGAAGCGTGCTAAGACTACCCGGACTGACATCCACAACAGCCCGCATAAACTGCACACATGTTCGCCTGCTTGAAAGGGCACAAACATTGACTTGGGGGGAAAAAAACCCCAAGACAACTCTTAAGTTGACTTATTCATCCCGACGGCAGTATTTCCCAAATTTTGGAGGCGTCATCTGTTGCAGGAGATGGATCGACCATGATAATTCAAGGGCAGTGCCAGATTAGCTTGGCGCCGACATTGCCAGTGCGGGTTATCGGCGAAATCATTGTGATATACGTCTAAGATCCCCGGCCGTGAAAGGAACAAGACGACTGATACAAAGTGGTGACAGTAAGCCACATAGACACTCGTAAGCCCGCGTAACGCTTGCAGCTGGATCGTGTTCACCTTTTCCTCAGCAGTCAAGTGGTTAAAGCAAGCATCTTTTGTGTGTCGAACCCCTTCACCGCCGGAAAAATGCTAACACCACCCAACTGCAAGAGGCAAAGAACCTTATGATGAGCCCCCCCCCCCCCCCCCAATCCGCCGCCCCCCCCCCCCCCCGAATAGGAGAGGGATCGTGGGGTTCCGTTTGCCTCTAGTGCTGACCCTATTCATATCCGTGTTCCTCATATGGTGAACACCATCCAACTGCAAGAGGCCAAGAACCTCATGAGCCCCCGCAGATGCAGGGGGCTCATGAGGTTCTTTGCCTCTTGCTGACCCTATTCGGCCTATCCGTGTTCATTCAGGAGCACTGGGATCGTTCGGTTTTAATTTTTGCCTTCAGTGCTGTCAAGGACTTAATTTAGCGTCCTCTGCCAGTGCATGGGTTGTAGGTGTGCGATACATAGACCCTGTATAGAGAGTCAAGGGACAGTAGCGATTATTAAGAAAGATAACTGGAGCATCACTTGTACTTGAAGCTGCGTTACTCAGTCACACATCAATGACTTTCCGAAGGAAAAATAAAAACAACAAAGGGATTATTCCATTTAGCCCCGATGCCCTATAGCAGAGGGTGGTTCGACTATGATAATTCAAGGGTAGTGCCAGATTCGCTTGGCGCCTTACGGCGCCAAGCGAATCTGGCACTACCCTTGAATTATCATGGTCGATCCATCTCCTGCAACTGGTACATAGTTGTTAGGTGACACTTCCAAAATTTAAAATGGAAATGCGGCCTTGGGGTTTATGATTTAAAGCGTAATTTCAAAGGCAAGGAGTAAACCTTGTTCTGAAATCAGAAGTAGGTCAAACAGTGATTAAAAGCCCGGATAAACATGCGGTATCCACTGTTTCCGTCGAAACACGCGCAATTTTGACCTACTTCTGATTTCCGAATATGTCTCTCTCTCGGGCCTCTCTGTGGGGGTGCTGGTTTTATTTCATTTCATTATAATGACTCATGACTGTTACCATCATGATATTATGTGTTATGAATGATGTTGACGGACTTTGTCGGAGCCGGCGGTGCCTTCTGAACACCGGCGCAGTACTATAGCGACGGGCCTCCAGGTGCAGCTTTGACCGTTGTGTTTTGTGTTGCCTAGATCGGAGATTATTTTCCTTTCGACGGTAATTTGTTTCTGTTGTTAACTTGTATTTTTATGTACTAGCTTTAGTCAAGTAGGAATTTAACAAAAGAGCATATAAGAGTGTGTTCAGGAGACATAGGGCTGTCTTAGCATTCTGTTTTTGTCAGGGAGGTTCGGGTCCGCCGGATGAAGCCACTGCTGCCGGCCATTAGATGTCTTGGCGACAGGCTTCACCCGTCCTGAGTCATTGTCCATTGTGTAGCTCTGTTATTGTAATTTGTGTAATGAGCGAGCGAGTGAATGTGAGCAGCACCTGCGGTGGCAAGACAATTTTTGCTGTGTATGATTATCTTCTATTAAAGCAATAATAAAGTCATCTCTGTCTGTCTGTCTGTCTGTCTGTCTGTCTGTCTGTCTGTCTGTCTGTCTGTCTCTCTCTCTCTCTCTCTCTCTCTCTCTCTCTCTCTCTCTCTCTCTCTCTCTCTCTCTCTCTCTCTCTCTCTCTCAATTTCATGTTGTTTCACACGCATGGTTAGATCTCCATTATAGTACAGACTGTTAACAATCGTACTAATTGTTTTTGTTTGTTTATTACGAGTGTACGACCAACATTCACTTCCATGATATAACTGTAAATTCACAGAATTTACGTGGGTGAGAATAACAAAATATTACGTTTGTATCATGATAAATACATACTATGTATCATTAAGATTTGATGAATCGTTTGATGGTTTGTTAAACATTGTTACTGGTCAAGAAGGGCACCCACAATCAATATGAGTTTAGGCCCCGCTACACATGCCCGGTTTTGAGGCCGATTCCCGATCAGTTTCGAATCGGTAGGTGATCGGGCCGGACTAAAAAAAACGTGTGCACTGCCACACATTTCCCGACTTGTTTAGCCGACCGGTTTGAACCGAAGATCAAAGTCGTACCTGTTCTGCAAAATGGCTGCTAGTTTTGACAGTGATGATGATGCGCTTGCATTATCAGCAGTTTTGCATCATATTCGGGAAGAGGCGTGCGAAACATCAGCAACGGCGGTGGTACTGATCACAACAGGTGTGTTCCGCCATTTGCAAACTGAAACGACATGCTTTGCGAGACGCGCTCTGATTGGTTGAAGCTTACAACCGGGGCCGATTCGGATCGGAAAAATAGAGCAGGTTCTAGACACCCGATTCCCAGCCGATTGGGACCGGATCGGATAAGTGACGTCATCCGATCGCAATCGGATCGGAATCGGCTTCAAAATCGGGGCACAACCGGCACGTGTGGCGGGGCCTTTATAGATTTGATTTATTGATTAATAAATGATGATAATGATACCCCTGCAAACCTACCTTACTACGCACACGCTCGCTCGCACGCACGCACGCGTACGCATGCACGCACACGAGCGCGCGCGCGCGCGCACACACACACACACACACACACAAACATACACACACACACACACACACACACACACACACACACACACACACACACACACACACTGGTTATCTCAGTCCCTCTATTCGCTCGCGCTAATCAGCGGTAGTGTATCGAGGTAGACAACCAATGTCATACTCACTCACACGCACACGAACGCACTTGCAGTGTAACTTATACATACTCATCAATTACAATATAAAGGCCAATTTGCGAAGTCCATCACACTCTACATAAAAAAATTGGAATCCGTTGACAGAAAGTCCAACCGTTACTTGCTCAGCGTTAGAAGTGTATGCTCTTCAAACACATGCACACATTGGCCGTCACATCCTTCGATCTGCGTAGCAGATCAAAGGAGGTAAACAGTGTGACACATGTACTGACAAATTCTGCCGTCCATACAGGCGAACAACCAACCCAAAATAACAGTTTGAGTAACGACTCGTCCGACAATGGTTACCAGTTGCATAAGCTCACCGTGAATCTCAGTGTATATTGCAGTAGCTGGATGAAAGGCTATTTGTGAGATTCAGAGCGAGAAAAATCAGATCGAATAAGGATATTCTCCTTATAAGTTTCGCAAAACCGAGAATATTGAAAAAGTCAGCAACGCCATACGATACTTTCGCAGCTATTGAGGCGGGGCATCTCGAACGAGCTGAGCAGCCATTTACCTCATAAACACCTAATAACCTTGACGCACTACAGCAGCCAAGATAATCTGGCACTGCCCTTGAATTATCATGGTCGATCTATCTCCTGCAACTGATGCATAGTCATTAGATGACGCCTCCAAAATTTGGGAAATACGGCCGACGGGCTGAATGAGATAGTGAATCCATGACTTTAAAAAGCGTCCTCTCAGGCGTCTATTTCAAAAGTGTCTACTTTGAAGCGTCTATTTTTGACTGAAGCGCCGGTCTGCTGGCTGCGGGAGATGGTTCGTCCATGATAATTCACGTGTAGTGCCAGACTACGCTGACAACCTGCTATGGCGACAAAGCTAATCCTAGCACTGCCCTTGAAATGTCACTGCCCACCCCGGGCCACATCCCAGTGCGCATAGCACCCTAAGGGTGAAGGAGACGACGACAGAAAGGATCTCAGTTTCCTTAAAGTGATCCGCACCATGGCGGACTTTGATTGCTAAACTTCACTCACATAAAGGGTTATCTCTGGCCTCAGCTAAGAATACAGTCTTGTCCACCCCTCTTGTCACAATCCACACGCTACAGAGGTTTTCTGCTGCCCGTGGCTCATGTTGGTGGAACTCTCCTACGTACAAATGAGAAGAACAGCAGAACTGTCTCAGTTTTGACTTAACTCATTCAGCCCGGCGCAATTTTGGAGGCGTCATCTAACGACTATGCACCTGTTGCAGGAGATGGGTCGACCATGATAATTCAAGGGTATTGCCAGATTATCATGGTAGACCCATCTCCTGCTGTAGTGCGTCAGGGCTGAATGGGTTAGCGACATTAAAACTTCTTAAGTTTTGTCAGCCATTTTGTCAGCATTATTGTAAGACATACTAAGAGCAGTTATCAAGATGATATTGCAAACTATAATAGCGTATTAACCCCTGCCCTGCCACTGTACGTGCACGTGCACTGTGCGTATGTTTTTGTTTCTGAAATCGCGGTTCATTCAACGACCAAAAGCCAACACCGTCCAAGGGAACATGGATACAAATTGGTCTCAGCAAGAGGCATAGATCCTCATGAGTCCCCGCAGTCGCGGGGGCTCATGGGGATCTATGTCTCTTGCAGTTGGATCCTGTTCACTGTTTTTCTCTGGAAGTGAAGGGGTTAACTCTTCTTTTTGTTGCCTTGAGCAAGCCCCTTCATCACTTCTCTTTTGTGAGAATCAACAATGAGAGAAAACACGCTTCGTGAGAGAAAAAAAAATCAAAGAGAAACGGTTAACTTTCATGCTTCTTTGTTTGTTGGTTATTGCTGGCAGTTACACGCAACGGACTCCGTGGCTTCTCTTCTGTGCGTCAGTCTCTTGATCAAAGTTTTGTCCTTAGTGTTTCCTCAGCTCGGCACTACTAGGCGGGCGTATCAATGTCCCTTTCCCCTAAAAAGCCCGCACTCCTGGCCCGACGTTCTTGGTACATGTCCCACAGGTGTTGCATGACATCATTGGCGAAGGAGTAGCTCTTGGCCAGCTCCAGAATGCGCAGCAACAACACGTGGTCGTGCACCAGATGGCGCTGTGCGAAGTCCAACACCATTTGTTTCTGGCAACAGATCGTACAATTTGTATTATTGTAATTTTGTATGCAGACAATTACAATTAATATATATATATATATATATATATATATATATATATATATATATATATATATATATATATATATATATATATATATATATATATATATATATATATATATATATATATATATATAACTTAGTAAGTAGCAGGGTGGCGGTTTGCACATAAAGGAGTGGCAGCAGGCTGTCATAGCTCCAGCTTCCAACCCTGCGGCGCCTTGAGCGTCTTGAAATAGATGGATATGTGCGCCTAGGAGACGCCTTACAGCACAATACAATACAATACAATACAATACAATACAATACAATATCAATGTTTATGATTATATTTTACGACGAGCATAGCAATGTTATAAAAAATAAGCTATGATGCCCGACAGTTAGCTTTCTAAACTTGCTGTATAGTATGCGGCCTATTTTTGGTTGATAACTTCATTGAATGGAGGTGTCTGCTTATTTTGCTTAGCGTCAAACAGATCAGGCACTGTACATGACTGGTTAACCCGTTTAGCCCCACGGGTGCTTTTCCCAAATTTTGGAAGTATTACTGAACGACTATGTACCAGCTGCAGGAGGTGGATTGAACATGCAAATTCAAGGGAAAGTGCCAGATTAGCTTGGCTACCCTTAAATTATCATGGTCAATCAGTCTCATGCTGTAGGATGTTGGGTCTAAAAGGGTTAAAATGACTGATCTTCGTAGATGTTCGGATTGCTGTCTGTGCTTCTGGTAGAATCCACCGTGATTTCGCTCTCGTTCGTTGTTGGGTGTCTTCCGGGGTAAACGTAGCCTCATATTCATATGTGAGCTGGTCTGTGATTTTAAACCTTACGGTTCCAGCCGTAAGGTCGAAACTCACAGACGGACGGCGCACATATTTGTCGTCCCCCTCCTCTCCATCGTTACGCTAACGAGCACGAAAAAGACGGTAAGCGGGGTACAACAATTCGTCATGTACGCCGTTATATACATGTACCTGATGTTTTTGGTGTCTCCATCCAGGACATATGGCGGTCATGTGTTTGCCGACGTAGGCGCGGCGTGAAGAGGGGAGCAACAGCTTGCGGACCCAGTACTGAAAACTGTATAAATCACGAAATAATTAAATTGAAGAATTCACGAATTTGTTTTCAGAAAACAATGCGAAACAGCCACAACAACGACAAAGAGGCATCATCAACAACAATGACAGCAATCAGATTTGAACAGACAGCTGCGTGCAATATAACTCCGCTCCCTTGAAACAAATTCCTTCATCGTGAATGATATGCATTTTTTGAAGGGTGATTATGTATAGACCGTTATTTTATAGAATGTGTTGTATTTTTGTTTCCAAATGTCTGTCATTAACTTTTTGTAATAAATTATTTCTCGTACAATTGGCTTTTTGTTAATCGCCTAGAGCTCCAAATTCTGAGGTTAGGCTCTACACAAGTACTCATTTGACTGTCTTTTTCGCATCGAAAGTGCAGCATTGCTGACATAGCCTAACCATGCCGCTGCTGTAGCACACAGCATTCTGTAACAGTTTCCTCTATGAGCAATTCAACGACATTGTGTAGCTTTATTCATATTATATGTATATAAGACACTATAAACTACTGACATAAAATGGCAGCCTGTGAAAAAGGTCCAAGTGAGCCGCAAAACGTCAGTTTTCTCGGGCCGATGTCAGTCTTGTAGTTGACCCACGCCTGGCAAAAGAAACCTTTCCGGATGAAGTCGGCCGCGGTTGAACCGCGCACGGCTTATCCCAGTAAGCGCACGGTCCTCGGGTCGACTTCGGTGTCGAGACCACTGAGACCGACGTCGACCCGAGGACCATTCGCTTACTGGGACTGGCTGGCCTCAATCAATTTCGCTGTCACCCTGACCTGTATACATTGGCGACGACCAGGAGGACAAGCCAGTACCACAAGGCGACGAAGACCTTCTCGCTCCACATGTTGATGGGCAGAACACACTGCACCGTGTAGTCCTGGATGTTGTTCATCTGGCGGATCTAGAGGGTCGAAGTCAAACAGAAGGATCAGTATGGCAATGGATAATTCATGGGTGCAAAATGCATGCCTTTCGACCTATAATTATTGCGGTACATCTGGCAAGAGACATAGATCCTCATGATCCCCCGCTGTCGCGGGGGATCATGAGGATCCATGTCCCTTGCTGATAGCAGTTTGTATTGGTGTTCCTTGGGCGGTTGTAGTTTTTAGTCGTTGAATTGACACAGATTTCAGACTCAAAATATGCGTCCACTGGCTGCACAACTAAGCTTGCCGGACCAAAAAGCAAATGGATGTCGAGTCCGCGGCAATCCACTCCTCACTGAAGTTTAATTTGGTCTGTGAATTTGGACTTTGCGGGTCCTTATGCGGGTCACATGAAAAATTTTCACGTGACCATTATTACTGACGGGGCTGGCCCCCTCCACCCCAAAAAAAAAAAAAAAAAAAAAAAAAAAACAACAAAACAAACAAACAAACAACAAACAAACAAACAACAACAACACCACCAAATAATAAATAAATCAGTCAATCAATCAATCAATCAATCAATATTTTTAAATGGTGTAGTCCAGAAAAAAACTGACCTTAAAGTCACACATGGTTGCGCGCGGAAACACGTACATCTCCGTTACCTCTCCTTCCCAGAAGATGGCGCGCGAGACGTCCCAGCCCCACGTGAAAAAGTCCACGTGCAGCACGACACCCAGCAACACAAAGATGACGACGAGGCTGGCTATGGTGCACAGTCGCGTCAGGATGAAAAGACCTGGCAACAACCCGGCACAGCCGTGTGTACTGACTACGACAATACCACCATAGATTGATTGTACATTGCTTAACGTCCCGACAGCAACAAGGCTTTCTCAGGACGTGCCTGCACTGCTTGTGAAAAAAAAAAAAAAATAAACAGAACATTGAATGTATGTCGCCAGCCGGTCAAATAGGTTAAATAAACCTAACACATGGGGCCTAATTGAAGCTAAGACCATTTAGCAACACACATCCAATATCAAGAGCTACAGGCAGTGCAGACAGTAGGCAGAGTTTTAAACAGGCAAATACAGGTGAATGGACAAAGGGTAGACAGAAACACATGCCCCAGAATAGAGAGGAAAACCCACCCTGTGGGACTGACCAGGGTGACCCTGGGAACTAAAAAGTAGTTAACCCCACCCAAGTCCCCCAGGGCAGACCCGGTTGGGGGACGGCCACCATAGAGAGTCCACTATATGTTCACAAGCTTCTGACCGCGGTGACCTAGTAAGGCGCCAAGCTAATCTGGCATTACCCCTGAACCATCATGATAGCCGATCCATCACCCGCTGTGGTGTTACAATGCTAACTTATTCAAGGCGCCCGCAATCAATAGCCTGCGGCAACGCTATAAGACACTTTCGCAGCTATTGATGCGGGGCGCCTTGAATGAGTGAAATGTCGCTAACCTGTCTGGTATGTGCCGTAGTTGATGCCCAGAATAAACAGCCCGGCGGCCGACACTTCCTTGAGTATGGAGTTGAAAAGCGGACCGGCGCGGCGTGGACTGTGTGGCCGGTTAAAGGACATGTTGAAAGCGATGTTCTTGGATTTGCTGTCGTCCGCATACACGGCCATCGTCACGGCTCTCTCCACGTCCACTCCGCCGTAAGACTGGAGACAGAGAATGGAAATGCCAGCGGAAATTAAATTAGATCTTGTACCACAATCATCATCATCATTATTATCATAATAATGATGATGGTGATGATGATGATGATGATAATAATAATAATAATAATAATAATAATATAATCTCCATCGTCATCATTTTGTTATATTTGATGTTATGTCTGATTTCAGTCGTGATCTGTGCTGAATTTGTGATCTGTTTTAATCTGTTTCAATCATGCACAGTGATGTGTTTAAAAAAGTATCTTTCGAATATGTGTGTATTTAGTGACTTGCACAACTATTTTGCTATTTTTTTCATGTCTGAGTGTGAATGATACCTAACGCTAACGCAAATTGTAATGTTTCATTTTATTTACATTAGAAACAAATGATAAAAAGTTCACTTTATCTTTTGCTGTATTGTTTTAGGTCCTAAGACTCGAGGCCTTCTACAGGCATCCTTAATAATAATAATAATAATAATAATAATAATAAGCGCATTAAATAGGCGCTTTATCCCAATTGAAAATCGGCTCAAAGCGCCGCCGCGAACTGAACCCAACAAGCACGCTCACGTGAATCACGCGCATTCACTCACACACTGTACACTAAACACAGAACATTCACGTGGTGCTAAGGGCAAGCTCAAGCGAGCTACTGTAGTTTTTGGAAATTCAAAATCGTTTGTATTTGAAATTTGATTAAGTGGGCTGAAACTGATACCAAAGTGGAGGGGGAGGAAGAGCCGGAGTACCCGGAGAAAGAACCCCCGACGGTCCGCCCGAATTAACGGTGACACTTACTAGAGGAGAAAAATCCGACGCCGGAACCCGTAGTTGAACCACGCACCTTTAGCATTGGTGGCAGGCGCCTTAACCACTGCGCCACGGACCGCCTTTAGGTTTAGTCGAATAATTGGCCATTACGCTGCCTGAGTGGTATGAAAATACGATTTCAGTTTATAAAAGCGTCTCTCCCGAACTGCAGACCAAAAGGGTGACTCAGTGCCAAGCATATTAACCCTTTGGCTGTCGGTAGCGGTAAAAACCTGGGCATGGGCATGGGCATGTCACACGCTCAGCAGGGCTTGCCAAAACAATCCTGCAAGGCACTGTGCAAGGAGGACGAAGGAGAGGAAGACAGAGGAAAAGATGTGAGGACAATATCTCAGAGTGGACAGGACTGAAGCTGGGCGATACGCTGAGAATGGCAGAGAACAGAGAGGAATGGAGGGAGCTGGTTGTTAAGTCATCAGTGGTGCCCCAACGGTCGGCAAGACTACGGGATATAGATAGATAGATAGATAGATAGATAGATAGCGGTAAAAACCGCTACCAACAGCCAAAAGGGTTAAAAGCAAGGAGAAAAACAATGTCAAAACATTTTCAAAGTAGATAAGCTACATGATTCATTGTAAAGATTTATGTCTCTTACAGTTAAGGGCTTGATGAAAAGTAATCTGCCATTCATAAGTGAGGTCGGTCAAAACAGGCTATCTATTACCAGATAAGAGGATATACTCTAAACTGTTTGTTCAAAGACTCCCCATGATTTTGCATGACTCACCTGCCACGCTTCCCAGAAGAAGTGCGGGAGACTGAGGAGCAGCGCCACCCCCAGCAGGATGAAGGGCACTAGTGGGTAGAAGGTCAGCTCTCGCAGCTGGGTGTTCTCTCTCTCCTCCTCCGTGAACGGCAACCCGCCATCCTGCGAAATAAAAGGAAAAACAAACGTTAACCCTTTTAGCTCCGGTTCCCTACAGCAGGAGATGGCTTGACCATGATAATTCAAGGGTAGTGCCAGATTAGCTTGGCGCCTTCAGGCGCCAAGCTAATCTGGCACTACCCTTGAATTATCATGGTCAATCTATCTCCTGCAACTGGTACATAGTCGTTAGGAACACCTCCAAAATTTGAGAAATGGGACCTTGGGGCTAAAAGGGTTGAACCGTTGGCCGGTCTATACATGTGTAAACGTGCGCGCAGTCCCACTGAGTCGTTGGAACCCTAGCAGTTCATAGCGCCGCCCGCTCTGCAGCTAAACCGAACGTACTGACACCTTCAGGACCCGACCTTTCAAACGTTCTGGGATTAACGACTTTTGCCACCACGAAGGTGATGAAATAAACATGGAGTTGGTGCGGATTGGCTATCTGTGTGTTGGTCTGTGATTTTGGACCTAACGAGCTTCGGCCGTAAGGTCCAAAATCACAGACCAACACATATCGTTTTAGTTTTCAATTGGAAAATTCTCAAAATCAGTAATGACAGCATCATTATGGTAGTAGATCTGTCTCCTAATCTTGACTATAGTCTTCAGAGGACAACTCACTGTTTTGGGGTTTGGAACCTTGGGCCAAATGTCGTAATTTTAGCTTTACATGTGTTTTATATTTTATATTTAGAATTCAATATTCAATATAGAAATTTGGCTAACCTAAATCGTCAGTGAGGCTCGATGTAGTTGTTAATTGCTTTCCTGTTTTTGTTGTTTATTTTTTTAATGAATCAAAGAGTTCAGTATTCTGTTTTGTCATAAGTATGTTACTATTATATTAATCGAACCTTCCGAGATCACTTTTACATAGATAGTATCCCCACACCATAATGTGATAGTCTTACCGCGCTAAGGTGGCTGTGAACCTGTAGGCAGTTAGCAAGCTCAGAATGTGTGACTGTCAAGTTCAGTCGCATAAAAAAACACATTCCACATAAACACATATTCCACGTTTGAATCGCTTAAGCTCATTTCTTATACATAGAAAGGCTACGCACAATCCGAAAATAAACAAAATTTCCCATTATTTATTTCGAAATAAGAAGTTTAGATCGCGAATCGTACGAATAGTCGACATACCGAAATACCACAAGAATGCGAGACTGAAATACCACAAGAATGCACGAATGTTAGTTACAAAGGAAACAACTGCGCATCTGCATTATAATGTAGATTTCAGTTTATAGATACAGAGTTCAAAATAGTTTCGTATTACACTGTGTTGTTTCATATGCTGCAAGTTAAATTGCATCCTATTTTTGTTGTTGTGCAAAATTTACATTTGTTACGAATTGTATTTGTTGATTTATCTGTTAAGTTGGAGTTATTGTGTACTATTTACGACAATAAATGCGGTGTCGCAACTGTTTAAAACTAGATGAAATCGACCTGCATCGCTATTCTGTGCTGTGGTTGTAAAAGGTTATATAGAACATATAAGTGGAGTATTCGAATACTATCACTTCTAGACAGACAGAGCGCCTGACACTTCTGTAACTGTTTAATTCATAGTCATCGAGCGCGTTCCGCGCTCACTATGGATCAAACCGGCAGTTGCAGAAGTGTCATCCGCTCGGTCTGTCTAGAAAAGATAGTATAAACACTTAATATTCTTTTATGCTATATAGGATTATGGCGTTTGTCTATTGTCAAAACCACACACTGAATGCTGTACTGACGCAATCACCCATAAACAACCCAGTGAGCAAAAGGACTTCGGGCGGACGTCGGCCGCCGTTGGGCCCACGCACAGCTGTGCGCTTGCCAAACGCGGCCGACATCGGCCCAGATTCGTTGTGCGCACTGGTAAGGGTAGAACGCACTGTACGCTAGTCTCCTTGACCTCATCAATGACGTAATTCTCCGAGACCCAGCACAAGGACTTGGTGTAGTTGCACATGCTGTCCGTGAACTGTGCCGGGCACCAACACTCGATGCTTTGACCGATGAGTGATATACCGGATAGGAAGGCCGCCGTCACCGCAAGAGCGATCAGGGACACGCGGTTCGTCAGGATGGTGGCCGCGTCCTCACCATTGATGGTGAAGAGACTGTACTCGGACAGACCGACCAAGTTAAAGGACGGCTTCATCGTGTTGGTCCTGAAATACAGATAAACAAGTATGAACATTTTATTTAATAGTAATAATAATAATAACAACAACACAAATAATAATAATTATTATTATATCAATTCTGTGCAAATCTTACATGGAATGATTCCTAAAAATACGAATTATTTTTTCTTCATATGGTTGTGGTGTCTGGAGTATTCAAGGAGGGGGTCTCACCTATAATAAGGGGGACAAGTCGTCTCTCGAAGGTTAGAGAGTAGTCCACCAGTATAGGTCCCCTCTTTGACACTCAACTCTCACTTGTGGCTCCACGTAGCTGCAGCATGCGCAGCGGCCACACCACGGGCAACAGCTTTGACTGGCTGGCTAAACCAAGTGAGGGGAAACCGAGGGTCTCAAACCCTTGGTGAGGCAGGACTTGCTCGTCCTAGCATGCAAAGTCTGTCACCGGCCGACTGGGCGGAGGAAACTCAATCAAGGGTTCAACGGCCAAGAGGGCGGGTCAGCAGTGCACTGTAGAGTTCATAGGGCATGTCAGAGCACAGAAGAAGACATGGCTATCCACTTCAGCCAAGGAAGTTACCAGTTGTAACGTCTCATCGTGCCACTGGGCTCTATTTTTTGCGGCAGAGAGGGTGGGGTTGCTCCAGCGCAACAGCTTCTCCACCAAAAGCTCCTTCACGCGCAGGTTTTGTGCATGGACAAGACAGATCTGGCTGGCGTGCAGCCACCAGGAAAGCCTGCACGCTCTTTGAATAAAATCGGCGCGACCGGATCACCAATGCCAGAGCTCGCAGAAAGACCGCGTCGACTCTCCCTACAGCTACGTTCCAGTGCCCCCATTGTCCTCGCAGGTGTGGCTCCAGGATTGGCTTGGCCAGCCACACCCGCACCTTGAAATAGAAGTCATGCACAATGACGACATCATCGGCTTCGATGGTCTACCCATTATTATAATGGGATTTGTGGCATAACCCTGCGGTTTGTGCTGATCAGCTCAGTGGCGTATTACACCACCTTTGTCATCTCTCCCTGGATTCTTGTACTATACCCCGTCTATAGAAATTCTCCACTGTTGTACCCATCCGTAAAGAAAGACAAACCAAAACAACTCAGTGACTTTCAGCCTATAACGCTTACCTCCCTTGTCATGAAATCTCTAGAAAAAATCAAGTCCTTTATTCTGTCTGTAGTTGAGCCTCGCATCGACCCACTGAAATTTGCATACAGAGCTTTAAGGGGTGTGGAGGACGCCAAGCTGTTCATACTAAATGCTCTGTACGAGTACCTGGAAAAACCAAATGCCCATGCTAGAGTTCTCTTTGCAGATTTTTCGTCTGCTTTTCAGGACGGTCAGACACTGAATCCAGCCTCACGGCTCCCGGCATCCTGGCCACTAAACTAATTTAAGATTTTTGTTTTGAAAACAGACTTGTCCTTTGGATCACTGAGTTCTTGACTCAAAGGTCACAAACTGTATTCCAATGGCCATTTTTCGAGGTGCTTGTACACGAGCACGGGTTCCTTTCAGGGATGTGTATTATCTCCCCTTTTGTACATTTTATACACAGATGATTGCATGAGAACCGTCACCTTGTCAAGTTTTCAGATGACACCGCCCTACTTAGTTTCTTGTTTGGCTCCGGGCAGAGTCATGGTTCTGTGCTAAACGAGTTTGTTGACTGGTGTGATAGATCATATCTTGAACTAAATGTTTCTAAAACTAGGGAGTTGCCTGTTGACTTTAAACGAATTAGTCCTGTCCTGATGCCGACACTGTGATTCATGGCTAAGAGGTTGAAATAGTTAGCCAGTTTAAATACCGTGATACACTCTGTGATGAAAAGCTGAGATGGGATGAAAACACAGTCGCAGTGGTGAAAAAATGTAACCAAAGGTTGTACTTCCTCAGGAAGCTAAATTCTTTTTTTAGTCTGTTGATAGAACATTTCTGACGCTCTTGTGTAAAGTGTTTTGACTTCTTATTTATCTGCTGGTTCAGCTGTTTAAGCGCAAAAAACAAGAACAGCCTTAAACGAACCCTGAAAATCTGCTCTACTATCATTGGTGAGCCTCAGAGAACTATGCATTCTTTTTTTGACCAGCAGACGTTGAAGAAGGAAATGTCCATTATTCGTAGCCAAAAAGACCATATTTTAAAATTTGAGCTGCTGCCCTCAGCCCGCCAGTACAGATGTCACAGCTGTAAGACAAACAGAAGGGAGTTCTCTTTTATTCCCACTGCTGTTGTTCTTTTGAACAAAGTGGCATAGACTTTTATTAAATGTACTCAGCTATGACATCTGTACTTGAGCATGAGGGGGATGGAAAGTGATAGTCTTGTTCTTGTAAGGTTTATGTGAAAATAGTTTTTTTTTTTTGTAACAATATAATTTATGTCAGTATTAGCATAGATGTCTGTATTAGTATAGTTGTCAGTATTAGTATAGTTGTCAGTATTGGTATAGTTCTTAATTCTACGTGCATGACTGCCTGTGTGCTTGGATGTACGTGTGTGCGTATGTATGTCCGTCTTATCCAGTTTTACTTCAGTTGACTTATTTATACGCTCCCGTCCGAACTGGAATTGCCACTTCGTGGGATAAATAACGTTTTTGGACTTGACTAACTGCAGAATAATATCAGCCTACATTATGATTTCGGCTTTCGGATTTTGTACAATATCACGCGTAGTCAGTGGTCTTGCTCTGCGCTCTACAAAATAGCATTAACAGTTTATGACTTGTTTCTAGTAAGCGGTCGATACATAGGCCTATATATAGCTGCCGCCCATACACAATCATAAAAAGAAAATAAGTATAAAAATAATTTGAGAAAAAATAAATAAAGGAAGGAATGGCAACCTACGCGATAGAGCACAGTTTCACAAACAACGCCTATATATTTGTTGTATCCTAACAGTCAACGCTGGTCACAAGCACACAAAAACTTTGTCACAAAACAAAACGTGCCGCAGGAAAAATCTTCCCGTGGACCACGTGACAAACACCCAACAAATCTGATTGGTTATGATGACGAGGAAAACTCGTCCAATCTGTCACGTGACACAGGATAAGAGCATCTGTTGATTACTACATGTATATGAAGAGATGATGCGATCTTTTCACCAACGGAATTTCCCGCCTTACAGGAGGTGATGAAATGTGGATATTTTAACCCAACTGCAAGAGGCACTGATTTTGATGAGCATCTACGACAGCAGGGGCTGAGTAATATATGTGCCTCTTGCGATTAGCAATCGACCCTGCTTACTTTTGACTAGCAGCCATGTTCCACTGATGCAGGTACGTTTAACCTGCGACTGCCAGTGTTCGCAGATTGTGTCTTTGAAATACATTTCTAGTCAAACATCCCCGGCCTACAAATTAACATGGACACAACGTGATCCAGCAAGAGGCAGAGGTCTTCATGAGCCCCCTGAATTGCGGGGGCTCATGACTAGGATCAATACCTCTTACACTGAGTTGAGACGTGTTCAGTTGTTATCGCCACTCAGGGGTTATTCCTGCGACTGAAGAGGTGTTGACGTGGCCGGCTGATACTCCTCGCCGGGCCGCTCCTTCGCGGTGTGTGTCGGCATAACTATTACTTTTGCATTGCACTTGCTGATGTAATGCCATGTCCACGTCAGTCGAACTGTGCGGACGGAGGCTATACGTACCCAATGCGCAAAAGGCCATCGGGCCGACGTCGGCCGCCGTTGGCCCGCGCAAGCCGTGCGCGGGCCAACGGCAGCTGACGTCGGCCCGATGGCCTATGCGCACTGAGTAACAACCTGCATTACGCGCTAACAGGACAAGTCACAATGCCAATCTGGCAAAGTTCACACCGTTGACTCGGATAGGTGCATACTTAGCCGGATCGGGAATACCTACGGACACGAACCATCCGAGCTCCCATAAAACTGTATCGACAGTCTCCGTAGAACCTTGTTTTGACCTGAATTTGGTTTGTGTGATAGGCTAAGGTTTCTGTTCAGCTCAAACTGACGTAATTTTTGTCTTGCTGCTTGCACGTTAACGGACGTTCGAAGCATGTTGGTACTGTTTTCTATCCACTTTAATCAATAACTATTTCGAATTACAGGAGATAAACACATTTCTGTCGTAATATCCAAGTCTTATTATATGTTTTATCACATCATCCCGTACATTCCAGGAATCAGCGCGGCAAATGGCCTAGATAGTACGCGACGCGAGAAAGGAACTTAAGCATGCTCTGTGGGTATGAGCCGGCACACACAGTGGGTATGACCCCTCTAACATTTTGTCTGGGATAAGAACCGACAGACTTTTTCATTATTTGATTTGTGATAATATGAGGATTTAGTCTCATAGTAAGCGTCAAAAACAAAGGCAGAAAGTTTACAGAACCTACAGCGCAGTTTTATTGTATAAATATCAAACGAGGGTAAAGAGGATACCAAAAAATAGGCATCATGTTCTTCCTGGGACACTTTGACGTCATGTGTCGTTTCAAGTTTGAAGCATGCTTGAATTTTGCAGAACGTCTTGCACATAAAAATTGAGACATTTTGTTGCTCGTGCTATTCTTCTTCTTCAGAATTCTTGTCGCTACTCCAGCCCACAGAGCGTACTAATGGTGGGAAGCACCGTGTGTCCATCTTTATTTGTGCCGGGCGCCGGCGTGTATTGATCAGAGGTTAGAGAGGAGGGAAATATATGAAAAAAAAAGAAAAAGTTTAGGGCTTAACGTCTTATGAGAAGGATAAGCTTAAAAATATGAACAACTCTGAATGTTCCTAAAATAAAAACGCATGTGAGCTCCAAACAATACGGTAGACTTTGGGATGAAATCCTCATCTTGATCTTGTTTGAGAATGAGATTAAAACTGGCATCATCCCAGTCAGATCTGTCTGCATGATGCATAGTGTCTGATGAGCCCTTGTGGTCGCAGGGACTCAGCAGCAGCCACGCCGCAGGGGTTGGTGAGAACTTGGCTATGTCTGGACTAGACAAATCTACCGGCAAGAGGCTCGACATTTTCATGAGCAATTGCAGGCACAGATTCTCATGAGCCCCACGCAAGCCGGCAATCTAGACCCAGATTCCGTTGAACAGACGCACAGGTTCACCAGTAGTTAAGCTTTTTTAATACTGAATTAAAATCGGCCACAGGGGCTCATGAAAATCTGTGCCTGTGCCCTCCCAGATTCATCTATATTCTAAGACTAGACATAGATTCCCATAATTCAGCTCCTACATGCTTATATTCTCATGAGCCTCAGCGGATTTTTGTGGGTTCATGCCGACAAGCTAGACATCAAGAGCTGCGAGGGCGGTTGCACTGAGATAGAATCCTCTCCACTGGTCTCTGCCGCTCTACTTCGTTCAAACATCTGCGCTATGGGCCAACACATTTAACTCAACTCATTCAGCCCGACGCACGTATTTCCCACATTTTGGAGGCGTCATCTGACGACTATGTACCTGTTGCAGGAGATAGATCGACCATGATAATTCAAGGGTAGTGCCAGATTAGCTTGGCGCCTGTCGGCGCCAAGCTAATCTGGCACTACCCTTGAATTATCTTGCCAGTCCACCCATCTCCTGCTGTAGTGCGTCACAGGGCTGAATGGTTTAAGAGAGGTGGTTGTTCATTACATGATAAAAAAAAATCAACGACAAGAAATGGAAAACCGTTGCTCAATCGTAATACTTAAGTTGAAAACTTGGTAAGCGCCTCTGGCAGCAGATCTTCCACTTTTGCAAGATAATCTTTGTTCGTTCAACTACTTGTAATCTCAACGGCAGTTGATGAAGATGCACATTCATTTGACAAAACAACAACATTTTTGTATTCATTTCCAATTATAGTTTTGCCCTCTTTCATAAGATCAGAGTGTACGACTCCGAAGTCCTTTCTCACATATATTTTCTTGCCAGTTACGTCATTAACTGACAAAAAGCGGGTTTTTAGGTTAGATCAACATGTTCATCGATGTAGTGTGCTTCATAATTTGATTAAAATTCCGAGAAATCAGTCATGCAGTGGTAACGTTTAAAATGCATATTTTTTCCCTGAAACATAAAGTGAAATGCTCCTATAAAAATATCATACATATAATTATTCAGTTGATAAATAAATCCCCGACAAAGTTTATCTCAAACTAATGCGTAATGCAGAACATGTGAAGATATAGATTTTCAACTTAGACCCATTTTCTTACGTCAGTTAAATTTTTAACATATTTTATAACAAAGACATTCAATTTTAGTCCACGTTTGTAGCAAACTGTTCACATTCTGAGGAATAGCCATGACACCTTTTTTTTTTGTACAGTTTACTACTGTCCATTGCAAGAATATTTCAGTAATTTCTCGTTTAGTGTCAACATTTTTCCACAATTATCACAGAGGGACATACTGGGCATACACACAAACAGACGTTTTACACTCTTAATTACGTAAAAGCATTGTTCATTCACAAAAATCATTCGTACTTGTTCTTACTACTAGTATGCAAGGTGGCAGCCGGTGCCTATCCAGTGCGAAAACAGGCAGTGTGCTTCGTCATATCCGAACAATAGAAATAATAGAAATAATTTCGAACTGTGAAAATACCCAAGTATCTTAGGTCACCAAATTCTGTATGTAGACCGTATCCATCCATTGTGGGGGCTCAAGGATGCATATCTGCATCGAAATTACTAAAATTAACTTGTTCCTTTTCGTTCATCAGTTTGCTTTTAATTCAGAAAATACCTGTCGATATTCGTATCTGGCCAACAAATATGACACGTATTCCTAGCGTAGTGCAATTTTTTTTCTGTAAAACTACTTTGTGCACGAAGAGCCGCGGCAAAGTCTTATAATGCATAGCATTTATATGGCGCATTTCTCATATTTATAATATAACTCAATGCGCAGAATGTAGCCGCGAACTGAACCCAACAAGCACGCTCACGTGAATCACACGCATTCACTCACACACTGTACGTAAACACAGAACATTCACGTGGTGCTAAGGGCAAGCTCAAGCGAGCTACACGGTATTTGGAAATCGTTTTGTATTTGAAATTATTATTAAATTGGCTGAAACTGATACCAAAGTGGAGGGGGAGGAAGAGCCGGAGTACCCGGAGAAAGAACCCCCGACGGTCCGCCCGAATTAACGGTGACACTTACTAGAGGAGAAAAATCCGACGCCGGAACCCGGAATTGAACCTCGCACCTTTAGCATTGGTGGCAGGCGCCTTAACCACTGCGCCACGGACCGCCCCATGTATCTGTGCATTTAGGATTATGATTAAATGCATTTGAGTTTATACCTTTCCTGACAGTATTTTTGCGAGCGATCGAAAGCATGTTCAGCGCGTGCCTGCTCAGATAGTCCTCTTTTGTGATCCCATGCCGAGTCAACGGTGTGAAGTTGTAGTGCAAATGTACGAGTAGTGTCAAAGTAACCTGCCCAAGGTCATTCAATGCCGAGAACAAATTGACCATGATCCAACTGCAAGAGACATAGATCCTCATGAGCCCCAGCGATTGTGGGGGCTCATGAGGATCTGTTTCTTGCTGAGACCAATTTTTATCCATGCTTTTTTTTCTTGGACGGTGTTGGCCGTTTTGGTCGCTGAATGAAGCAAGATTTCAGCGACAAATGAGAGAGAAGAGAGAGAGGGAGAGAGAGACTGAGAGAGAGTTGGGTTTGACTCGGCGCAGTCGCGGACTAGCGTCAGCCTTCAGCTCTCACAGCGGAGAGAGACTGAGTGTGTGTGCGTGTGTGTGCGTGTGTGTGTGTGTGTATGTGTGTGCCGTGTGTGTGTGTGTGTGTGTGTGTGTGTGTGTGTGTGTGTTTGTATGTGTGTGTGTGTGTGCGACGGTGCCTGTGCGATGCACGCGTGCAGTGTTTCAGCACACTGCCTGATGATAAGACGGAAGTAGCAACACAATTTGCATACTCAACAATGCCGAGACTCAGCCTACGATACCACGGCTGTGCGCGGGCCAACGGCGGCCGAGGTCGGCCCGACGGCCTTTTGCGCATTGGGTAGCTGGCCGTCGACCGGTCGACTTTTAAAGCAATCTGCTCCATGGCTACAAATTTCTCCGATACAACGAGGTTTTCAATGTTGTCTTGCCTCAACTAAAACTGTTCTTCCCTTCTTTTCACGACAAATGTGAGAAGGCTCACGTAACAAAAGTGTTCTACTGCCCTGACTGGAAACGACGGAACTCTCCTATAAACAAAACAAGAGAAGACTGAACAGAATCTGACGTCTTTCGTTTTACGACAATCAGACATCACAAACTCAAAAGGACCATAACTCATTCTACCCCAGACACACCCCAGCAAGATAAGGATCGACCATGATAGTTCAAGGGTGATGCCAGAATAGCTTGGCGCCTATGGGCGCCAAGCTATTCTGGCATCACCCTTGAACTATCATGGTCGATCTGTGTCCCGCACTGCAATGCAGTCTTCAGAAGACGACGGCAAAATTTGGGGATTTCGGTGTTGGGGTAGAATGAGTTAAGGCAGTAACGGATTAACTCAAGGCCCCATCAACAGCTGCACACATGCCGTATAGCGTTGTCGGCGGCAGCGCTGTCAGACAATTCCGCAGCCATTCATGCGGAGCGCCTTTAATGAGTTAACAGTTTTCATATTTTCTTAGTGTGTATCACAAACGTACTGGGAAACTAACTTATCTCAACATCACGAAATGAAAGATGTTTCTACTTTTCTTCTCTTTCGTGTGTAGGATGCACGCCCTGATGCACAAAAAGGGCAGTTAGAAACTTTTGCTATGTGGGTCTGCAGACCGCATGGGCTTTAAAAACAAAGGCTTTTTAGTTGAGTCAAGCGGACAACATTGATAACCTGTTATATCGGCGAATTTAACTCATTCAGCCCCGACACACCACAGCAAGACATGGATCGAGCATGATAGTTCAAGGGTGGTGCCAGAATAGCTTGGAGCCCATAGGCGCCAAGCTATTCTGGCACCACCCTTGAACTATCATGCTCGATCTGTCTTTAGAATTGTAATACAATCCTTCAGAGTGCAACTTCAAATTTGGGGATTTCGGTTCTGGGGCAGAATGTAGTGTCGTTAAGCAATCAATTAAAGTCCGCCGCCGCGGCCGGACGGAGCAGACCTCGGTCTTAAGAACATTCCGACGTTTGCAAAGGATGCCTGGAGCAGGTCGCTTTGAAATTCAGGTCAGACAATAACCGCTTTCCCGCCAAATGTCTCAAAATATCCCTCATGCAACTCAGATGCATCGGTCAGCAGGTTTTCAAGTACGGCGACAGCGTGCAGATAAGAATATCAAACTGACATGACCTCGGAAAGGATTTTCCCGAGAAGCTGCCCTGTCTCACCTATAACTCAGTTCCGCGGCCGCAAGGTCTCAAGAGAATCTATATCTCTTGCTGGCAGACGTCGGCTTCAGCCCCACTATCATGGCCGCTAGCTAAGCTGACAGAGGACCGGGCGCGCCACGGCAGAGTCATAGTATTTCTATGGCGGGAAAAGTTGGCGGTTTCCGAGAAAGCCGGGAAATGTGCGATCATTGCACGACTGAAGTGCGATATTAGTTGTTTCTCGTTGGAAGGTCGCGCTTTCTGAAGTGCCCATTCCCGTCGGCACTCATAAATTACTGCAAAAGGAGAGTTTGCTTTTTAAAAGTTGTTGCTTAGCCGGTGGACGGTAAACTAATTCAGTTTCAGTTTCAACTCAAGTGAAAAAGTGTGTGTGTGTGTGTGTGTGTGTGTGTGTGTGTGTGTGTGTGTGTGTGTGTGTGTGTGTGTGTGTGTGTGTGTGTGTGTGTGTATCTAACAGCCTGGGTTGGTGTGTGGGCCAGACACCAGCACTGAATTATCAGCGTGTTTTTTCCTTCTGTATGCCGTATTGGTCAGTTACGTAGTGTCAGGCTTAGATGGGGTCTATTCACACACTGGTTGCCCTCCTCGATTCGCAACTGCTGATTCTGTCTCTCTATCTATCTATATCCCGTAGTCTTGCCGACCGTTGGGGCACCACTGATGACTTGGCAACCAGCTCCCTCCATTCCTCTCTGTTCTCTGCCATTCTTAGCGTATCACCCAGCCTCAGTCCTGTCCACTCTGAGATATTGTCCTCCCATCTTTTCCTCTGTCTTCCTCTCATTCGTCCTCCTTGCACAGTGCCTTGCAGGATTGTTTTGGCAAGCCCTGCTGAACGCGTGACATGCCCATACCACTTCAGTTTGCGTTTTTTCATAATGGCCAATAGGTCTTCATAGGACCCGATGGCTTGCCTGATTCTGCTGCCCACTTCCTCGTTCGTGATGTGATCTGTGTATGAAATGCCAAGCAGCCTTCGAAAACATCTCATTTCAGTGGCTTGTATCCTCATTTCAAAGTCTGCTGTGAGGGTCCATGACTCGCAGGCATACAAGAACACTGAGAGGATTAAGGAGCGCATCAGTCTGATCTTGGAGCAGAGTGTGATGTTTCTGTCCTTCCATATGGTCTTCAGTCTTGTCAGTGCTGTTGTTGTCTGCGCAATCCTGGACAGTATTTCTGGTTTTGATCCCTCATCTATCACAATGGCTCCTAAGTATTTGAATTTATTAACTGTTGCTGATTAGCGGTGGCGAATCCAGGGAGGCAACCAGTGAGGCCTGTTTATTGGCATGGCGCCAAGACAGCTGCCAACCAGAGGCCGGACAGTCATGCAAATCAAGTGAATAAAAAGTACAAAGAATCTTTAACACTTGCATAGATTTGCAGTGTATTTGCCAATTACGCCTGACAAGTACATATAATTTAAAACAGGCACCGAAAACAATTGTTGATACGCATTAACAAACTATCTAACCAACTAGACTGCAGAAATTGTGCTAAAGTTGTCGTATCACGTATACATTTAAAGGGTGACTGATTCGCAGCATTTTCTTTATAAATGCACTTTGAATGTCCTATAACAGTGCTGGACAAAAGGGCTAGCATAACTTATAAAGTTTGATTATCGTAAATAAGATAAAAGACTTTCTGCTCACTCCTTTGTACATAGGATAGTTCATCCGTTGCGCAGCACAGAAAACCTATGTTACATGACTGTGCCCACTGATATGAAACGTTAACGAATGGGGTAGAAAAACCTATCACTGCCTCTTAATATCCCGAAGTTTTACGTCACGGTCGCGAAGTGTCCGAAGGGCACATCGGAAGCTTCGGCGAAGCTACTTTGGTCACTTCGGCGCTAGTGCCTTCAAACTCAGTTGGACGAACCTGCACGTCCGACGTCGAAGTCAGTTCGTGTCGTGCGCCTGTGCGCGATCTGATGGGTTTCCAGGGCAATCATCAGATTTATGACATCACGATCGGATCGCGCGGGCTGCGGGACGAGTTGAGGCTGGTTCTACTTTCATCCCGCAGAGTCGGACGGCTGGCATCAGATGACCAATCACATTGCGAGTTTCGCGCACACCCCTCTCCCAGTCTAAAAAAAAAAAATGGCGGAGATTTCGCGTGAGCAAACCGTCGGCTCTGATTGAATTATACCATGATCGTAGTGTTTTGTGGGACTGTTCGCTGAAACAGTACAAGGACCGATGAATGAGGAATCGGGCGCTGGAATCCACTCAGACCCAGTTCCTGATAATGTACCAAGTTAAACCTGAAAGTGTTCTTTGAGTTTCATCTGTTGACCGCAGGCTGTGGTATATGCCGCGGGTCAGGCGGCAATGCGGGAACGTGGAGCGCTCCATCCCGTCAGACATCTGATCAGGCGGCCGACCGTCCCGCGCAGTCGCACGACACGAACGGACCGTGGATCTGCGCCTTTAGGGCGGCCTTCGCCGCGTCTGGCTCGTCGGTCAAACTGAGGGCATTCAAACGAGGGGCGCTCAAAATTTGCATTGTTCAGTGAAATTACGTCTCAGTTCTTATTCTTCTTCTCGACTGAACGCCATCACACTTGGAGTTTGGCTCTCAAAATGAAATCTGTGGTCTTCTGTATCATCTCCACAGGCCCGTACAGTTTCTCTTGTAGAGTGGCGGGCTTCTGCCATATCTCCTCCCTCAGCAGCTGGTGGTTCCCACAGTCCTGGAGGATGTGCTCTGTGGTCTGCTCTGCTTCTCCACAAGGGCACAGGGGAAATGGCACGAGGTGAAAGCGTCTGTGCAGGTGGAAATTGAGTCGGTTGTGCCCGGTCCTCGGACGGAAGATGATCACCTGCTCTTGTCTGGACAGCTGATGGTAACCGTCTAGGGGCCGTTGTGGTGGTCTGTACACAGACTTAATGATGGTCTTCATCTCTGTGAAGCTCACTCCATTTTCGTCTTGTTCTTTCTCTGCACCCACTTTTGCCATTCTGTCAGCTTCTTCATTGCCGTAGATGTCACAGTGTGAAGGGATCCACTGCAGCACCAGTCTGGTGCACTTGATGTTTTGCAGTGTCTCTTGTAGACGTGGCAGTTTGCTTGCTGTTGCTGCCTCAAGGACAGACATGGCATCAGTCAGGAAGACAATCTGGGCATCAGGGTCTGCAGTGCCACTAAGGGTGTTTGCAGCACGGACCAGGGCTTCCACCTCAGCTCTGTAATTTGTGCAGTGAAGGCCTGTTGATACTGCCTCTGCCTGCCATTTTCCGTTTGGGTACTGAATGTACACCCCAGCCCCTCCATTCTGAACTGCATCTGTGGCTGATCCATCGGTGTATGCCCGTATCCGTGCATCCTGGGGATACTTTTCTTTGAGCATGGCCAGTGTCAGGGCTTTCTTGCTCACAGTGTTGTGCTCATCTTTGGTGGTGAGGTAGGGTACCGTGGAAGAGATGGTGATGTTTTCTGGCTTACTTTCCCAGGGTGGAAGGCCACTAGCAGGATTCAGAGCCTCTACCTGCGCAGGGAGCTTTGCCTGGTGATTTCTCTGTAGAGCTCTCGTCTCCTTCACAAAGCTTGTTCTTTTCAGTCTCCCTGAGGTTGGCTGTTTCATCCTGGCATTCATAGGATGGTCTTTGGAAGACTTAACCTTTGTGGACTGTATCAAGGCTTTGCAATCACTTCTCATGCGCAGGGGTGGGATGGATGTTGTCTCTTCCATCTTTTCAATTGGTGTGGATCTCATTGCGCCGGTGATGATACGCAGTGCCTGGTTCTGAACTCTGTCAATGGTCTGCTGGTGTGACTGGGCTGCCGTCAACCATGCATTGGATCCGTACGTCTCAGTTATTGCTGAGGAATTACCTTTAGCACTCTTTTGTGATTTGTGGGATAGCCAGTCATGTCGTGTTGAAGATGGAATACGACTGATGCTGGATACAAAGTAAAACGTCCAGGGCCAAGGGCTATTTACAGTCAGTATGCAAATGCTTTCGGCAGACTCGGAGATCGGCATACAGGGTTACACCGCCGTATACAAAAAGGCAGAATAATAAAAACTGAGGGGGCTTACATATATGTATGCAGCGAAAATATGATGTCTACACTCACACACACACACACACACACACACACACACACACACACACACACACACACACACACACACACACACACACACAAGCCACTAAAAATGCGATAGTACAGGCAGCATCATGGAGAGAAAATTCCGTTCGAGCCGGCCGGCGCCGCGATATGGCGGCCCTCGGTGGACCGCGGGCGAAGAGAATGCATCAACATATTAAGACGTAAGAGCCTGGCGATGTCCACTTCGCGAAGTAAACTTCGGCAATATGAACATCCGACACTTCGGGATAATAGTATGGGGTATTTACTATTCGGCAAAAATGATAACCCATCCGTAACTGCGAATTTGAACAGTCCATGCCTGACATGAGGCAGACCGCTTTAAAGTAAGGTCAACGCCAACAAAATAAAACCTGGCCTAAATTGCGTGTGCAAACAAACTGGAATACAACACACGCAGATATCAGGTTTCAAGAGTCGCACAGCCGTCGCTTGCATCAGTCAGATGCCCTCCAACCAAAAAGGTCTCAATTTCAGTTTACATACCTAATTAGCGAAGGGACGTATTTAGTTTAAACCATTTAACCCTGTAGTCACAGTACAAGAAGATAAAAATCAACCAGATTAGTTCAAGGGGTATCAACCATGAACGTTGAAGGGATGTGCCAGAAAAGCTTGGCGCCTGTAGGCGCCAAGCTTTTCTGGCGC
Source organism: Semisulcospira habei (assembly GCA_036245525.1). Classification (NCBI taxonomy): domain Eukaryota; kingdom Metazoa; phylum Mollusca; class Gastropoda; family Semisulcospiridae; genus Semisulcospira; species Semisulcospira habei. The sequence continues at coordinate 127,266,238 of BTPG01000008.1, forward strand.
ATCCCTTCAACGTTCATGGTTGATTTCAGTGAAACCAGAACTGTATTGTAATCGTCAGAGGACCGTAACTCCCAGACTTTGGCAGTTGGACCCTCAGGACCCAATGTGATAAAAGCTCATGTTTCTTTGCGTCTGACGTTTACTTTGAGAGAGGAACATGCATAGTGAGTGTTGTCCAAATTATGAAAGTCATAAGACTATCGTCTATAACGATTGTAAATATGTAAATAAAATGCAGACCTACCATAACGTTTTCGCACTTTTAAGGGTGGCATTTTTGGATTTTGCTTTTTGGTCTGTGTTCTTCAACAACTATACTTAGGCCTGCCAGTTGCAAGAGACAGAACGGCCATGCTGGTTTAGGGATAGTGATATAAAGCATGCACGAGTTTATTTTCCACAGTTTTCTAATTAATATTTTAGACGGCTCAAAGATAGCATACACGTGCGTCAGACACTTAATATCTACAATCGTCCACCGTGACAACCATGACGCGATCCAGGGGCTCAAGAGGATCTCGCACATTGTTTCTCTCTCTGTCCATCTTCCTTGGACGGCGGTTGGGGGCTTCTGCCGTCTACGAACGGACAACGATTTCAGAAACACAATCTGCCCCCGCTAGTAGTGACGAGGTTAAATCCTCGGCAATGATATCTTGAAGTTTAAAACTGAGAACACAAGAGATGAGGGGGGCTGTCGCCAAATTACACAAGAACTGTCCGAATGCGAGTCCGAAACCTACGTAAACTAAATTTCACTTCATTTCGGTTTCAACGTTTGCTTGTGCTTAGAAGCTTCGGAGGATGTTCGCGCCTAACCGAATACGTAAAAGGGCATCGGGCCGACGTTGGCCCACGCACGACCGTGCGAGGTCCAACGGCGGCAAACGTCGGCCCGATGGCCTTTGCGCACAGGGACATGGTCCTAGATGACACATAATAACTGAGGTATGATATACCTAAAATCAGCCAGCGGCCTGAGTTTACTAAGACGCACACACACCAGAAAAAGACTGATGCCTTACGGTACGACAAATTTTATATATATATATATATATATATATATATATATATATATATATATATATATATATATATATATATATATATATATATATATATATATATATATATATATATATATATATATATATATATATATATATATATATATATATATTACACAAGAAAGAAGAAGGACTTACTTCCTGACCGCCATGTTGCCTGTTTGTGTTAGTTAATGTTAGAGGTCTCATTTAACTTGAAATGCGTCTCGGGGACCATGCACACTTTTCGTCCGCTTGTCATTAAAGTTACCGGCTTAAACCGCGATGGCTTTCACCTTCTATAAAACAGATGATACCCGTCTTGCTAGCAAGAGGCATAGGTTCTCTCGAGCCCCTGCAGTTGCAGGGGCTCATGAGAATCTATGCTTTTGCAGATGGAATGGTGAGGTTGGCGTCTGGTTCAGTCATCACGTCATTATAATGTATTCTCTTCTGAGAAATCCTATTGGTGCGAGGCCTGACACCCCCTTTCCATAACACACACACACACACACACACACACACACACACACACACACACACACACACACACACACACACACACACACACACACACAAACACATGCATATACCTATGCACATACACAAATGCACATACCCGGCGTGCGCACACGCGCGCGCACACAATCGCGTGCGCATACACACATATACAAATGTACGCACACACACATACACAAACGCGCGCGCGAATACACACACACACACACACACGCTAACACACACATATACACACACACATGAACGTGCATATACGCGCGCACAAGCGCACACACGCGGGCGCACACACGCACACACACGCGCACGTACACACGCGCGCGCATACTCACATATTCGCGCATACACGCACTTACACACACACACGCTCGCGCGCGCACGCGTTAACACACACACACACACACATACGCACACACACATATATACACACACGCGAGCACCCACACACACACATCGCACGCACTCAGGCATACACACGCACGCGCGCACGAACACACGTTCACACACGCACGCACACACGCACACACACACATACACACACACACACGTGCGCGTGCATACACACATATAGTCACTAATCCCTGTCACATGAATCCGTCAGTGGACTGCTAATCTTTGTTTCTGTTTGTGGGGCTATAAAAAAGAGTTAGCACTCAAACTCTTGAACGTAAAAGGGGTGACTAACAGTTACTAGCTTACCTACGTAAAAGTAAATGCGTGTTCTGTTCGGATACCGTATACTCACCTGCTTGTCTCACGCTACACCGCCAGCAGTCAACCCCGGTGTATCACTATCAGGTGTGTTACTGCATGTGCCCGTGCCCCAAAATCCGCAATACAGGCTACACCCGTTTCATCATGACCACTTCCGTTCTATCCACCACCACCCCCCACCCCCAATCCCCCCGCCCAACCTCCACCCTAGTTACCTGCCTTTTGTCCATCCCTAAAGATATTCCTAGAAAGAACTTCACTGTTGTGATCTGATATTTGACCTAGTGCCTTATCAAAACCCTCAGTGGGGAGGGGGTCTTCGTATTGACGAGACATGCGCACTGATGTTCAGGGGGAAATGTGCGTTTGTCTGTGATTTTGGATCTTACGGCTTCCAGCCGTAAGGTCCAAAATCACAGACCAGCATTGCTACAAATGTCAAAGGCAAAATAACTATCAGTATTTGCTGGGTGGGGTTGGAGAGGGGGTGGTGTTAAAGTAGTGATGTGCGAGTGTTATAACGTCGTGATGTGATGCAAAGGGTAGGACAAATCCGCGAGTGGGGGTGGGGGTGGGGGGGATGGGAGGGGGTATCATCACGGATTCACAACGCGAATTTATTTTGCGATTCATGAATCACGAATCCCCAAAACTATAACATTCACGTTTCACGATGGAAAGAGACAATAAAGACTCTGTGTTCACCGGCTGAAGACACAGCATTTTTCTCTTGGCCGAAAAATCAATCGACGGAGGGGGTGGGTTGCAAATTTCTGAGGACAAACTGTAAAATTAAATTAAAACTGTAATCGCGGTGCAACAGACTTTTCATGCTTCACGAAACAACCAGGACCCTTTTCACGGATCACGATGATCGTATTTTGCCTTTCACATTTCACGACGAATGAAAAAAAATCACGAATCACGTCGACCAAAAAAACCGCCAATCACGATTTTAGGGCATATCCCTCCCCTGCCCCCCCCCCCCTCCCCCCACTCTCTTCAGCGGAGGAGAAAAGTGTACCCGTCAACAAGGACCGATAAGGGAATAAACGTATCGGATATGAAGCCTTTATGACTGCAGTCGTAAATTCGTAAAGTAGCGAAACAGTCGTGCAGGGATATGGAAACTAAGGCGACGTGAAAAGAAAGTGATGTCTGTATAAAATACTGCCATGGACAAACAGCACGTATTGTATCCAGCATAAGAAGTGCTTAGATATAGGAAGCACGGTACAATAAATACAGTCCATGGACAGATTGATGGATGGATGAATGGGTGTGTAGCTGGACAGATGGATTACACGCGACCACATTACATGGCCGTGCAAGCAAAGAGTCCTATCAAGGAGTAAAGTGCGATCATAATTTGTAAACTTAAATCGTGCAAATGTTTAACCCATTAAGCCCCACGACCGCATTTCCCAAATTTTGGAAATGTTACCTAACGAGTTTGTACCAGTTGCAGGTGATTGATTGACCATGATAATTCAAGGGTAGTGCCAGATTAGCTTGGCGCCTTCAGGCGCCAAGCTAATCTGGCACTGCCCTTGAATTATCATGGTCAATCCATCTCCTGCTGTAGGGCGTTGGGGCTAAATGGGTTAATGTTTTAGTTTGTACTGAAATTTGCTCCGCATGATCCCATTCTGCTAAGGCGACGTTTTACAAACCATTGTATTGTGTGGACGCATAACTGAGTCTCTAAGCGGGCTTCACGGCAGCATATCTCTTCAATCAACAGACTTAAATGCATCGTTTTGCACTCTACAGAGTGTTTGGAAATCCTCCTACTTGACCTGTGCAACAGCTCCATGGCTGATCTGGATTCACGGATACAACCGGTTATCAATGTTTACTTGACAAAACTAAGACTTTGCTGCTTTTCTTTTCTCAGTCCATGTCAGCAGGCACACTTAGCAGAGGTTTCTACTGCCCTCTTGTGAGTAACGAAATAACTCTTCAACGTACAAAGGATAAGAAGTGCAGGAAAAGTCTTTCAGGTGACTTTGCGACATTCGACTGAAGTCAATAAGTTAAGTAAGCCCTTTTGCCCGCCATTATTAAATAAATAAATTAATTTAATAGGCGCTTTACCCAATGGACTATCGGCCCAAAGCGCTGCCGCGAACTGAACCCAACAAGCACGCTCACGTGAATCACGCGCATTCATTCACACACTGTACATAAACACAGACCATTCACGTGGTGCTAAGGGCAAGCTCAAGCGAGCTACTGAAGTTTTTGGAAATTCAAATCGTTTTATTATAAGAGATACTATGAGAATTAATCAAGAATATACTGTGACCTGTTAACACTTTATGGTCTTTTTAACTCACTGAACCCTAAGTTCATATTCCAACCCAAAAAAATTCCAGCTTGAAATTCTGGAGTTGTCCACTGAAGTCTTCAGTGCAGTTTTGGAAAATGTTTGACCATGATAGTTCAAGGGTAGTGCCAGAAATGATTGACCATGATAGTTCAAGGGTAGTGCTAGAATATCTTGGCGCCCATTGGCGCCAAGCTAGTCTGGCACTACCCTTGAACTATCATGGTCTATCCATATCATTCTGTAACGCGTCAGGAATGACTGTTAAACCTCCAGATAGACACGGTCTGTGGATCCATCAAAAGCACTGTTCTGAATGAGGTTAGCAAGAGACATAGATTCTCATGTGCCCACTCAGGTTGTGGGGGCACATGAGAATATATGTCTCTTGCAAGTCTGTTACATAATAACCCGTCCAGCTTGAGCGGCTATGTACAAATCTGAAATACTGTATGGGTTCCAGTGCATCTACAAAAACCGTTGTTCTTTTCTCTCGATACGACGATTAATTTACTTTTTGATACTCCAAGAACGTCAAGCGAGGGACTACTTTTTTTAAAACCCATTTTACCCCAAAGCACTAAAACAGGTGATGGATTGACTATGATAATTCAAGGGTAGTGCCAGATTAGCTTAGCGCCATCAGGCGCCAAGCTAATCTGGCACTACCCTTGAATTATCATGGTCGATCCGTCTCCTGCAACAGGCATTAAGTGACACTCCAAAATTTAGGAAATGGGGCCTTGGGGTTACATGGGTTAAGTAAAAAAACAAACAAACAAACAAAAAAACGAATATATAAATTAAAACACAATTAAATTAACTCCACTCCAAAGGAATATTTTTAAAATAAAGAAATTACCGCTACAATATATATATATATATATATATATATATATATATATATATATATATATATATATATATATATATATATATATATATATATATATAATATATATATATAATATATATATATATTATATATATATATATATATATATATATATATATATATATATATATATATACACAAAATTTCAAAATGTTTCGAAATCACAATTTGATCGGCCTAAAGTGATTCAACAATCGACTATGAAAAATTCCGCAAAATGTTCCGCAGTGGCCGCTGACGCGAGGAATAAAGCATAGGGGTCCGATGATAGTAGTTTTGACTAATGCAAATCCACTGCGCCACCGCGTGCGCACGAGCGCCTATACTAAGCTCAGTATTTTGTCTTGAGCTTAGCATAGGCGCTGGCGCGCACGCGGTGGCGCAGTGGATTTGCATTAATCAAAGCTACTATCACCGGACCCCTTTGGAATAAAGAGATAACCTTAGCTCATTCTTTTGCGTCGAAGACGATTAGCTGTGTGGAGAGCTCAGTGAAAAGATGACATAACAACAATGCTTTCAAGAGCCTCCCCCTTCCTAAAAAACAAGCACCGCAAGCTCCGCCCCCCGCCCCACCCCACCTCCCGCCCCCCGCCCCACCCCACCCCACCTCCCACCAAGGCCTCTTTCCCCGCGACCTCCCCTCCCTCCCTCCCTCCCTCCCTCCCCAACATTTCTTTTGTTATTCATTGCCATCGCGGTCGAAACGACTAAAGTCGTTTCGACCGCGATGGCAATGAATAACAAAAGCAGCCTACACTTGATGTTCGCTAGTCTGGCAACTGCGGTGCCGCTCATTATACTTGAGGGGGGGGGGAGGGGGACATGGGAGGTTCCTGAATCCGCTACACCACGACTTCGTTATGTCAACAACAAACCACACCACGAACGTTTTAAAAGTAAGTCCAGCAATCAAAATCATAGAATTTTTTCGTAAAATTAATGAGAAGTAAATAAAAAGGCACAACTTTGACACAGACATTGAATTAACTCTTTGAATTAACTCTTTGATTCCTGTAGGAATTATCGTGACAAAAACCGCTACCGACGCAAAAAGGGTTAAAATGGCAGACTAACATACGATACTTCGCTTGTTCAGAGGTCGTGTGAAATTAGTGCATTCTTTTGACCTACCTTTCTTTTACGGAAAATCGTCTATTGCTCCACAGGCTATTAACTCTCCTTTTTTAAGGTGATAACTATTCTTAATATGGTTCGTGACTTGCGAGACGACGTCCTCGTGAATCAGTATCTATGTCTAGACAAAACAGTTTCTGCGATTCAAGGATCACGAGGATGGTATGTCACGAGTCACAAACACAACACATGCCGCAATCACGTTCCACGATTTTAGCCCGTGCCCCCCCCCCACACACACACACACATACACACACACACCCGCCATCCCCCCTACCCCCATCTCCGACCTCCCCCCCCCCCCATACCCCATCCCACCCCGCCCCCTCCACACCCCTCCTGTACGTCCCCGTATTTCTGTTTTACTTCCATCGTCAGCTTTGTGGACTGGATCAACTGTGATAGCTCAAGGGTTGTGTCTCATTAGCTTGGCACCTTTCAGGCGCCAAGCTAATGAGACACAACCTTTGAGCTATCACAGACCATCCAGGCGCCAAGCTGATGAGACACTACCCTTGAGCTGTCAGGCCGTTTGACTTACTCTTATTCCTGCTGCTGTGCTGTGTTTTGAGCGGGGTTCTAACTGTGAGTCAGTCGTCTCCGTAAGTCACAGGTGTGCAATGCCACTGGCCGCTGTCTTTTCCTACAGGTCTGCGTTTCTGAGGTTAAAAGATCTCTCTCTGCCTGTGCCGGTTGCCGCGGTTTTGTACCTTCCACTGTAAATACAACTACCGTTAAAACAAAATAATTGTGCGTATGTAAGTCTGAAATTATCATCAAATACACCACTGGACTATAATTATCTATTTGGTTCCGCTAAATACGCTCTAAAACATAACACACTAGCGTTTCACTGATTTTTTTATGTCCAGAAATCGGTAGCAAAAAGAAGGGGTTTGGAGGGGGGGGGGGGGGACGGCCATGCACCACCTAAGAACGGCCATGGACCACCACCCACAATCTGAATCATTGGAGTATCATAGTCTGCGGCACATGGCGCCGTGCTGGAAACTATCACAACTAAATAGTTATCAGTTGTCCAGTGTTTGGTGGACACAATCAGTTCACAAGGACACGGCTTATTTAATTCCAACGCAAACACCCTACCGAGTTATGAGTGAATTCTATTTCTGAGCCCCCAACAGGCCCGCTCACGCGCAGGAATGTGCGGGCCTATAATAAGAAATTTGTCAAACTTTTAAAGTAAGACGGTGTGGTGTTTTACATTCAATATATACAGTATCACAACTTTGTATATGGGTGTACTGGTCTGTGATTTTGGACCTTACGACTTCCAGCCGTAAGGTCCAAAATTACAGACCAGCACACAATGTAGCACCAACAGGAATGTACACTAGGCATGATAGTTTCAATACTGAAAAGCCTGATTTCAGCTAAGCACTGCATACGCATCGCAACGGATTGTTCGACTGCAACCCGCGTTAAGCTGGTCAGCTGAGCTATCACGACCAAAAGATCTTCTGCCACTGGCGCTATCAGCTCAACCGTGAGTGCTGGGTTATGAAACAAAAACTTAGGGAAGAAACAACTGACGCCTAATGTAAGTTTGAAACCTGCTAAATAACATATCAAGCTTCCTTCTATGAAGACACTTAATGATGGTCAAAAACCATAATAAGCCATACACTCTGAATAGTACGGTTCTGAGACATTCCGATTCCGGATGTACGGTACTGCAAATTTGACATGGTGTGGGAAAGGGTAATACTATATTCTGTCGATTCAATCAAGGGTATACACAAAGCATAAGTATGCAATAAGTGACAGTCGTCTTATGCGTTCACAGGTTCGGGCGTCTGTGTCATAAACCTGTTTACCATATTCTAGGAACGTGGGTTTTTTTTTTTTTTTTTTTTTTTTTTTTTGGGGGGGGGGGGGGGCGGGGGGGGGGGGGGGGGGTTTCCGCCCCTGATCAGGCAGTCCCCAAACAGGACTTTTTCTCCTGCAAGAGGCGTAGACTCTTATGTGCCCCTGCAGCCGCAGGGGCACATGAGAATATATGACTCTTTAAGGGCATGAGAATCTATTACTCTTGGACTGATCACTGAAGATGTATGGCCTTGTCTGTTCCGGGTATTTTTTATTTTCCTTCTCAGGCAATCTCACAACAGGACTATTCTCCTGCAAAAGGCATAGATTCTTATGTGCCCCTGCGGCTGCAGCCGCAGGGGCACATGAGAATCTATGCCTCTTGCAGTGATCGAGATGTATGATCTAGCTCTATGTTCAGTGATATAGATTGGCCGTATTTTAAAATATATATATAAATGCCAAGTGTGTTACAAAGGTAACAATACGTCTGTTACAGTTCATTTCTTTAATTGAGAGTTACGGGTTCTTTAATTAATTTTATGAGTGAATGATGATGCCATGTGTTTTATGGACAGACAGTGAATTTCCCCGTGAGGGATTAATAAAGTATTATTGTATTGTATTGTATTGTATTGTATTGACTAAGAGCATTACTCTTTTCTTTGATGGATATATATATATATATATATATATATATATATATATATATATATATATATATATATATATATATATATATATATATATATATATATATATATATATATATCTAATCATGTCATGGCTTGTCACTAGTTTTGGACCTAACGGATTACGCATGCTGGTCTGTGGTTTTGGACCTTACGGTATTACAGCCGTAAGGTCCAAAATCACAGACCAACACACTGTGTCACATGATTACGAGCAGGCGTGAAATTTATTGGGGGTCTAGTGAATAGAAACGCACTATTCAATTTCTCGCTTACTTCGGTCTTTAATCTTCTCGCACATGACGTGACTTGCAATTGGCATAGGGGCCTGAGGACAGTGCTTTGACTAATGCAAATCTGCTGCGCCACGGCCCGCTACTAAGCTCGTCAGAATACAAGCGATGAAACGAAAGGCACACAAGGCGACGAAGCACTGTGATTCCAGAGCAGCTTTCAACCCTCAAAGCAACCATCCGCCTAAAACCTCGAACTGAACAAACCCGGTAGATATTTTGCCACAAATCTATACCAACCTTGTCCTCCGATCAAAACGGATAGTTTAGTATCAAGGCTTTTTGCACAGTCAAGCATCATTCATAGCAGACTTCAAGTTGTAGGGTTTTAGATGTGGCCGGAAATACGCCCCAAGCTCATTTTTCATTGGTTTATGTAAATCAATGAAATTAAAACAAGAGTGCGTTTTACTGTCGACATGAACTTGTGACCTGCACGCCGGCAGCAGTCGCTCATTAGGTACGTATTTCCGCCAGCCCGAAAAGGTCTACTTTAATGGAGTCTGGTTTAAACACTGCTCAGTTGTCAATATCTTTTCGAGTAATTCGCTTCGACATTTTATTGTAAACACGGTAGAAAACAATGGATGCACTGCAGTTCATAGTGGCCTCTTTCACGGCACTCTACTAAAGGGTTTAACGTTCAACTCAAGATGTTGAGAAAGAGGTACTGGATACTTCCGACCACAGCTAGAATTTCGCGGGTGTGCTTCGTTTCATTCCTTGCAGGGCCGGATCCAGGGGGTGCTTTGGTACTACAGCACCACCATCACCCCGCCCCCTTCGGCTTAAAAAAAAAAATCATTCCCTGCCAGTCCACAACATGGTCCGAGAAGGAGGGGGCCCTTTAATGTTATTGCAGCACCCCCTAGAACAGTTTCGGTTGGGGTGTTTTGATATATACTAGACCCTGGCAATAGAAAAAAAAAGTTGAGCACCCCCCCCCCCCCGCCCCACCCCCCACCCCCACCCCCGCCCCACCCTTGAAAACTGATTGTTCCGGTCCTGCCCTTGTATTTTGACTTGAGCTATGTACGCGGTGGCCGCGCGCACGCGGTGGCGCAGCGGATTTGCATTACTCGTCAGACCCTTATGCTTGCAATATCAACGATCGACGCTTTTTTAAGTAGGCTATGTCAGATTGGACCTAATCACAGTGGTAATATACAATAGGTATAAAAATTGCAAATACATATTGATTACATGACTCGCCTGATCAGTTTTCACGCCGTAAAAGCAGCACATTCCATCTCACAGAGGTTGAAGAATGTGAAGGTATGGATTCCTAATGCGCAAAAGACAGTCGGGCCGACGGCGGCCTCCGTTGGCCCGCGCACGGGCGTGTGCGCGCCAACAGCGGTTGACGTCGGCCCGATGGCCTTTGCGCTCTGGGTTGGTACTGAAAAGAAACTAATAATAAAAATGCACATACACACTGCCGCTTCAAAGCCGTAAGCCGAACATTCTAATCGTCAGAACAACGGCGTGCCTAGTCACGCATGGCAAAGATTTCAAACGTAAATCAATCCTCTCGTTCCCTCTAATATATCCACCCTCTACCCCCCCCCCCCTCCCCTTCCCATCCTGCCCCCTCCCTCCCTCCCCCCCCCCCGCTCCCCCGCCCGACAATCTCCCCCCCCCCCCACCCACCCCCTTCTTGTTTGTTCTGTGCACGTTCAGTCGATCAATCTTTTGTTTTGTTAGTTAGTTTGTTAGTTTGTTTGTTTGTTGTTTGTTTGTTTGTTTTTTTTCTTTTGGTTTTGTCTTCCTTGCATTCTTTCTTTCTTTCTTTTTTTCTTTCTTTCAGTCTTTCGTTTGTTCGTTCGTTCGTTCACGTTCGTTCGTTCTCGTTCGTTCGTCTGTTCATTTTTTTTTTCGATCTTTCTTTTACGTTCACTCTTTCTTTCGTTTCATTCTTTAAGTTCAGGAACAGACTGGGACTAAATTAAGCTCCTAAATGATACGCTGTATTATACAAAACGCTAATTACATGTGCTTTTTTCGAAACCGGAAACGTGTAAATGTGTGTATCACAACATTTTGATGATAAACCTGAAACGCAGCAAGTGCATGTTAATGTCAGTACATAATTATTACAATAAAAAGAAGTACTGACGTTCCTAAAGAAAAAAAGAGGACAAGATGACTTACAGTGTCTTGATCTGGTTCTACTCTGAACATCAACAGCATGCAGATGCCTCTTCTCTCCCTGTCACGCACGTGTGTGTGTGTGTGTGTGTGTGTGTGTGTTGACAAATACCTACCCCAGTTGCCTAACCTCGCTTAGATATAGCTAAACCCCCTCAATCTCAGTGGTCGCAGATTGTGTTCCTGAAATTTGTGTTCATTCAACGCCCACCTATCCGTCGACGGAACGTGGATACAAAACGGTGTCAGCAAGAGGCATAGATCCTCATGAGCCCCCGCGAATGCGGGGGCTCATGAGGATCTATGCCTCTTGCAGTTGCGTCGTGTCAGATTTTCTCCTCACTGAAAAGTTTATAGTTTTCGGGAAAGGCTGACTACTCCACTACAAAACATGTTATGTATAGCCCTAGACTGAACCCCGAATGTCATCCTCAATCTGAGGATGTAAATGCGTCCGATCAAGACGCGTGGATTCTGTGCAGACGCAGGCTCATGAGCATCTATGCCTCCTGGTAAAAACAGATAGGCGGTTTTCGGGAATTTGAAGGTTAGATAGAAGTTCCTTCATTATGTGTAGTCTATAGTCGACTCACTCCCTAGCTGCAATAATGGGCGACCCCCAACCAAGCATGACTCGAATAATGGAAAAGACCTTTCTACTCACGAGCGAATTAACATCCACCTGCAAGCGGCGTAAGTCTACATGAAACAACGCAGTCGCGGGAGCTCGTGTAGATATGCGCCTCTTGCTGATAGGCGGTTTTCGGGAATTTGAAGGTTAGATGGAAGTTCCTTCATTATGTGTAGATCTATAGTCGACTCACTACTCCCTAGCTGCAATAATGGGCGACCTCCACTGAACCAAGCATGACTCGAATAATGGAAAAGACCTTTCTACTCACGAGCGAATTAACATCCACCTGCAAGCGGCGTAAGTCTACATGAAACAACGCAGTCGCGGGAGCTCGTGTAGATATGCGCCTCTTGCTGATTCTATGTACGTCTGTTTTCGTCAATTAGTTAAGATTACCTCAGTGCCAGTTTAGTCAAGGGTGGTACCTGTCGATTCAACGTGGCTCGCTTTCAACGCTGCCCTTTGTTTGAGCCCTGGAACGACAACGAAAAATAATTTGAAATCATACAACTCTTAATTTATATTTTTTTAAAATAAGAATATTTACCACACACGAGCTATTTATTGGGCGCCGACACTGTCACACGCAAGACTGTCGCCAGACAATGGGAAGCAGTTGCCTTGGAAACTGAGTCATTCATCATGACTATTTCGGAAATGCGTTGGTTTTGTTTCTTTCTTTGTTTCATTCTTTGTGCATGCCACAGTGTGTTCGCATTTTTACTAGTTGTTTTTTAGTTCACAAATTCTTTGTATGTCGACGTTATTAAGAAATTCACTTCCGTTCAGTTCGGTCAAGATGCGATCTCTGCGCTCGGAAAGGCCCATACGCGCTCCACACAACCCACGAGAAGTCCTCCAAGAGTTCCTTTAGATATCGTCCCAAAATTAGTCTCGTCAGTGTACTATGGATCTCTCAAGTCTCAAGTCCTTTCAAGTCTGCCCAACGCCGCGCTACCTTTCTCCACACCTCATCTTCGGAGGCGATCGACTGTGTAGGGCCCTCTGCTCTGTTCCTGGAAATGCTTCCTCAGGTTTCTCACCACGTCTGGTCTGCCCATCCGTAGACCCTGTGTGACCTCTGCCTTGTCGGCCATCGAGACTGTCTTGTTTACGCCGGTGTGAGGTGCTTTTACAGCTCCGTTCATCCAATATTGTAAATTAACTCATTCTACCCCAGACATACCACAGCAAGATAAGGATTGACCCTGATAGTTCAAGGGTGATGCCAGAATAGCTTGGCGCCTATGGGCGCCAAGCTATTCTGGCATCACCCTTGAACTATCAGGGTTGATCTGTGTCCTGCACTGCAATGCAGTCTTCAGAGGACAATGGCAACATTTGGGGATTTCGGTGTTGGGGTAGAATGAGTTAAATGTACCGCAGTATTAAATGTAACCGATTGTTAACCCAATCACTGCCAGTGCACGCAGATTTTGTTTTTGAAGTGATTGTAAATTCAACGTCAAAGATCCCTCTCCGTCAAAGGAACATGGATACACAGAGATTTCAGCAAGAGACATAGATCCTCATGAGCCCCCCGCAAATGCGGGGGGCTCATGAGGATCTATGCCTCTTGCATTTAGTGTTGTTCATTTTTTCTCGGCAGTGAAGGGGTTTAAGTGCCTAAACTCACATGCTGACAGTAATGTCCAGCGCTTAGTTAAGACATACGACTTGTACCTCCGACAGACGTTACACCTACTCCAGAGTATTATTTTTGTGGGGAGGGCATACCATTATGATCTTTGGAACTCTTGTCACTGAGTACGTGACACGGTATACCCGTTCTTCACGACCTCAAGTGATAATAACTGTCAAGGGTCTTAACTCATTCGAGACGCGCCGCCTCCGGATACGCGGCTTATGCCGCGTATCCGGAGGCAGCACGTCTCGAATGAGTTAACGGGAGGAGGGCTGTAGTTGCTATTTGTATTGCCGATGCCGGCAACGGATTTTCATTGTTGTCTTTGCCTCACCTGAGACTTTTCCGCCATTTCTCTCACACTCAATGTGAGTAAGACACACATGTCAGAGCCGGGGTGTCTACTGCCAGTGGTGAGGGTCGGTGGTATTCTCCTACGTGCAAAAGAGAAGAAGAGCAGAAAAGTCTTTCAGTTTACGACATTCACACTTTACAATTTATCTC
>BTPG01000008.1:127285620-127300620 GCA_036245525.1 Semisulcospira habei
CGTGTCTTGGCCTTGCTTTGCTCTACATGTCCTGCAAACGGATATAAGCCAGATTGTATATACACTCGCCTACTGATCTGCGGAAGTAGGAGAAAAATAATCTCTTCCGACAATTTCACATCCAAATAGTCCAAGATATGTAATTCTTCTGCTCACACAAGTTGTCTCTCTGGATTTGCCACCGCGTTAGTGAATCGCGGGGAGACAAACAGTGTGTCCTCTGCTAAACACCACAACAAGTGGTGGGCGATGGACTGACCGAGTTAGCAAAGGGGCCGATGTGGGGTCCGCGCACGGCCGGCCAGCTTGAGATGACTGGCGTGATGCAGTATTGAGCTCTAGAGTAATTAACCCGCTGCGTGTCGGATCGGTTTTGTCGCGATGATTCCTGTAGGAATTATAGCGACTGGTACTGCTACCGACGCGCAAAAGTTTGAAATATAAAACACATGTCTGCTCATCCCTTCTTTTGCACCCAAAAAGGCTTTGTGTTGCGTTGCGTTGCAGTGCGTTGCGTTGTGCTGCGTTGTGCTGTTTGGGAAAAAAATCCAGACCAAACAGGTTACTGCCAAAGCGTGCAAAAATTGCAAAAACCATCCCGACGAAGAAGAAACACGCTTTAGAAGACAGTTTTGTCGTGTAATTGTCGTGTAACTGTCTTTTCCGTGGTAAAAAAGCAAGACCGGTCCCACCCAGGTATGCATCCGGTCACTCTGGTCCCGACGCCTCAAAATATCCGAGCAGAAGAATGTGAAGCACTCGGGGGCGTTTCGATCGGTATTCGTAGTTAGTAACTACAGGCTCCGATTTACTCATCAGGGAACCGGCCTACAATTCTCAGTCCATTTCTTGGTGTCTTCCTCTAAGTGTGTCGCATTTAATTCCTTACATAAGGACATGTTATCCGTGTAGTCCATGCATGTAACTGTAGTCCTGACGCGGCATTATTGATGTCCAGTATGGTCGCTTTCAAACCCTTGCAGTATTCCTGACGCGGTGTTATTGATGTCTAGTATGAACGATTTCAAATCCTTGCAGTATTCCTGATGCGGTGTTATTGATGTCAAATATGATCGCTTCAAATCCTTGCAGGGTCCAGTCTTGTGTCGCCCGGGGATCCGATGATTGTATCGCCGCGTCTTCTGTTCCCTCGGCGCTTGTGCCTGTCAGTTCCAAGGTCATTTCCTGCTCAGCGGGTCTTAGCCGCGATAAGACACAAGGAACCGTTGGGCGGAGTTTGCGTGTATAGACGTGGGAGTCATGTTCTTTGTTTATTAATCCGTCCGTTTTGACGGATCAATCCCAGACTTAGTGTCGTTGTTGTTGTTGATTCTCCGTGTATTCGTGTTTGTAGACGATGCCGGTTGTTTGTGTGGCTGTGTTGCCTTCCATGCGACAGACTAGTGTTTCTAGTATTGTCCTCTGCGTAGGTGGTACGCAGTGTTGCCGTGGTGCATATCTCACAGTTGATGCTTTAAAATCAGCTTAATCATAGCTGTTGTGTGGTAAAAAAGCAAGACCGGTTCCACCCAGGTATGCATCCGGTCACTCTGGTCCCGACGCCTGTTATTCTCCGAGTTGTTTGTGGTCGCTGCTGTCGCATGCGTTGTGTTTTGTGAAGCACTCGGGAGGCGTTTCGATCGGTATTCGTAGTGTGTAACTACAGGCTCCGATATACTCGTCAGGGAACCGGCCTATTGTTGTAGAGGGCTGTCGTTTAAGTTGGTGGGTGCGTTGTTTATGTCGTGATGTTCGTTTAAACCTACGTGTTTTTCCTTATCCGTTTGTGGGATTCCGTCTCTTGAAGTCTGGTGGGGTGTGCAATTTGGGCAGTGTTGTGGGCTGTGCTTCAGGGTTACGTAGTTTTCCTGGTCCGATGAGTTTAGGGTGACAGGCAGTTGTTGGTTGTGACGTGTGGCCGTTTTTCTTTTGACGCGGTAGTAGATCCTTGTTAATCCGGCTTGATCTTCCTTTTGGGGTCCTCAGTCGTCCCGTTGGAGTAGGGTCGTGGGTTTAACCGCTTTCTTTTCATCCGTCTCTTTGTCTTTAGGGCTGACGGGAGGAGAGGAGATAAGCTTGTATCGTTGCTCCGCGGGGCTATCTGTGGTATGTTCGGATGTCGGGGAATTAGGCGCGATGTTGCTTGCTTTCTTCGTGGTAGCGGGTCCGACTCTCGTTGGGTCCATGGAGTAAAATGGATTACGTGGAGTACTGTATGTTTCTTTCATCCTTTTCTTTCCCTAGTTGGGGTGGGTGGCTGAGAGTACCCTACGGGGTTTGAGCTTCATGCTGTGTGTGTGGTTGGTTTCCCTGTCGTTGAGAGCGAGAGTGTGAAGGGGGATTAAGCGTGATAAGCTTTGTCGTTGGTAGGTGGATGGGGTGCCCTGCTTAGGGTCGATGGTTCCTAATCCTCGTCTGGAGTGCCGTTGTTGTCGTGCGTGTTAGTTGTAGTCGTTGTTTGCGGCGTCGTCTTCTTGTGTTTTGCTTGTGTCAGTGGCAGACGCGGCTGTGTCTCTCTTTGTGTTGAGTTTCGCTGATATAATCAAGTCCTTTATGTTTTTATGTCGCTTATAGGCGATCAGCGGTGGATTGGGGAAGAGTGTTTTACACTCGTCATGTGGTGCCAATGTGTTCGAATCTTCCTTTGTAGGTGTTTGACACTGGGGTAGTATGGGGTGACCATGACCAGAGGTGTTTTTCCTGCTTTCTTCGGTCTTTCCGCTAGGAGTTGTTTTCTGTCTTTCGCGAGTACCGTGTCAGTTTCTTGCGTGAGTTCCGTAGGTTTGTATCCCCGGTCTGTCATTTTGTCGTGAAACAGATGGATCTGTTCGTGTAGGTCTGTTCTGTTGCTATTAGTCCTCATATATCTTGTTGTTTCCCCCCGAATCAGAGCTTTGAAAACGTGTTGAGGGTGAGCTGAATCCCTTTGTAGGTATTGATAAGTTTCTGTCGGTTTTCTGTATGTTTTGATGTCCAGTATTCCTTCACGCTCAAATCGCTCTCCCTTGTAAACTTGAGTGTCCAGGAAGGTAGCTGTATGGTCTTCGATGATGTATGTGAATTTCAGGAGTGGGTGATAGGAGTTGGCGAGGTTAAAAAACCTGTTGATGGTGTCATTGTCCGCATTCCACATTTGGAAGCCGTCATCTCTGTATCTTCCGTTCCAGATGATTTTCTCTCTCTCCTCAAAGCGGTTGATGATGTTGTTCAGTATTCTGCCCATATTGATGTCGCAGGCTTCCGGTGAAACTCTAGAGCCCATCGGGGCGCCGATAATTTGTCGGTAGAGCTGTCCATTGAAGGTGAAGACGTTGTTTGTGAGGATAATCTCCAAGAATCTCAGGAGGTGGCGTTTTTCTATCGGTGGCATGGGTGGTGTTTCAACTATGTCTGGGACTGTTTGGTTCACTGCCTCCAGCAATTCGTGGAATTCCATGTTGCTGTACATCGACGTGACGTCATAACATACTAGTTTGGTATCTCGGGGGATCCTTGTTTGTTCAATTTTATTAATGAACGCCGGTGTGTCTTTGATGTATGTGGGTTGTTTTTGTACGAAGGGTAGCAGGTGGAGATGCACAAATTTTGCTATGGCTATAGTCGGGCTTGCTGACTGCGCCACGATTGGGCGACCCGCTATAATTCTCCCTTACATTCCATTTTTCTCCATGTCATCCAGCACCTCTGTTGGGTGTTTGTGGATTTTGGGAAGTAGGTAGAAGGAGGCTGTGTTTTTGTAGGTTTCCGTTTGTCGTAGGAATTTGTAGGTTTGTTTGTCTATCCTCTTGGTTCTGTATAGTATCTCAGAAGTGTTGAGAATTTCGGCTATGATGGCCTCTGTGTTTGCCGCATCTGTTTTCTCGTAGTGTATTCCGTCCTCTAGTTGTTTCAAACCCTCCCTGATGTAATCGTCTCTGTTGAGGAGTACGATTGTGCTGTTTTTGTCGGCTTTTTTTAGAACGATGTCCGTATTGTTTTTGAGTGCCTTGAGTGCTTCACGTTCCTCTCTCGTCAAATTGCTTTGTGTGCTTGACAAGCTGACGTGCGTTAATTTTTCCTTTGTGTTGCTGATGTATTGTTCAATTGGACCGTTTGCCCTTTGTGGGGTGTACCCCGAACTAAACTGTAGTGGGTGCGGAATCCGCTCAGATTTGTCCTGATTCTGAAAATGGTATATGCAGCGTATTTTACGGGTGAGTTCGTCGGTGGTAAAAAAGCAAGACCGGTCCCACCCAGGTATGCATCCGGTCACTCTGGTCCCAACGCCTCAAAATATCCGAGCAGAAGCCGCACTCGGGGGCGTTTCGATCGGTATTCGTAGTTAGTAACTACAGGCTCCGATTTACTCATCAGGGAACCGGCCTACAATTCTCAGTCCATTCCTTGGTGTCTTCCTCTAAGTGTGTCGCATTTAATTCCTTACATAAGGACCTGTTATCCGTGTAGTCCATGCATGTAACTGTAGTCCTGACTCCTGACGCGGCATTATTGATGTCCAGTATGGTCGCTTTCAAACCCTTGCAGTACTCCTGACGCGGTGTTATTGATGTCTAGTATGCACGCTTTCAAATCCTTGCAGTATTCCTGATGCGGTGTTATTGATGTCAAATATGGTCGCTTCAAATCCTTGCAGGGTCCAGTCTTGTGTCGGGATCCGATTGTATCGCCGCTTCTTCTGTTCCCTCGGCGCTTGTGCCTGTCAGTTCCAAGGTCATTTCCTGCTCATCGGGGCTTAGCCGCGATAAGACAACAGGAACCGTTGGGCGGAGTTTGCGTGTATGGACGTGGGAGTCATGTTCTTTGTTTATTAATCCGTCCGTTTTGACGGATCAATCCCAGACTTAGTGTCGTTGTTGTTGTTGTTGATTCTCCGTGTATTCTTTTCTTTCTTCGTTGGGATATTCCCTGTATTGCGTTGCGTTGTTGGAGTGTTGCCTTGTGTTGCGTTGCGTTGCGTTGTGTTGCGTTGTGTTGCGTTGTCACGGTTGCGTTGTGTTGTGTTGTGTTGTGTTGTGTTGTGTTGTGTTGTGTTGTGCTGTGCTGTGTTGTGTTGTGTTGTGTTGTGTTGTGTTGTGTTGTGTTGTGTTGTGTTGTCACATAGTTTCGTGTTGTGTTGTTTTCTGCTCTGCTGTGTTACATTCTGCTTTGTTTTTAGTTTTCTTGTTGCGCGTGTCACGTCTAGTTATGAATCCTTATGTTTCGACTGTGATACTATTTTCAGAAGCTGACCATGACCATGGCGGAAAGGTGGTACTGTTTTACGGGCTACCTGCCGGGGGTTCCCCTGCTGTTTGCGCACGGTTTGCTGGACGCCATTCCCCTTCTCGGTCAAAGCACGATTTTCTTAATCGGGGTTATGTGCATTTCTATGTTCCTCCTGATGTATCAGTGAGTACCTTGTTTACCTTCTGTTAACTTTTTTCACGTTAACAGTTCGTTAGTTAATTTGCTGAGTTTGTATGGTCTTTTGTAGTATATTAGTAGCTGTTCATTCTACAAAACTTGCTTCTCTACTGAAAAAGGGGGGGGGGGGGGGAGCATGCTGACTGTGAATGGGTTAACCCCTTAACTGAAAAGCGAACGCTACACATCTGCAAGAGACATACATCCTCATGAGCCCCCGCAGTCGCGGGGGCTCATGAGGATGTATATCTCTTTTTCTACTCCAGTGCTCTTTTGCCTAGTTTTGGTCCCATTTCATATGTGATTTTTTTTTTTTTTGCGCGCGAATGTCCGTACGAGTGCAGTGGTTTCGGACGCAAAATCCGAGCCATTGGGTGTCAAGGGGTTTTATGTGTTCCGGACTGAAGTACGTTTCGAGCACAGGGGTCTGACGATGGTGCTTTGACTAAACGAAAATCTGCTGCGCCACCGCGTGCGCGCTACCGCATCTAGCTCAATTCACGTATGTATTCTGAATTGAGCTAGTATGATGTGGTAGCGTGCACGTGGTGGCGCAGCGGATCTGCACTAAGGTCAAAGCACCTTCGTCAGGCCCCTATGGTTTCGAGCCGTATTAATTTCGTGCATGCATCGATTCGAGTTTATTTCCGCTTTGTGGCTGGCGTACGACTGCTGAAGAAGCAGACACACCCCAATGCGCAAAGGCCATCGGACCGATGTCGGCCGCCGTTGACCCGCTTACGGCCGTGTTCGGGCACGGGCGGCCGTCTTCGGCCCGGGGCCTTTGCTCATTGGGATGTTCTTGTGATCACAAATATGGGTATTCTTGGTGTTCCAATCGAAAATGCGTCATACCAAGGCTTAGGGATAGCGCTATGTGCGTTACTGAAAAGCATGCGAACAGTGCGAAGTTTTAGCTTGCGTACCGTACGATGTTCAAATTTGCTGTACTGCGTGTCAAAAAAAAAGTGAGCAATAATAATAATAATAATAATAATAATAATAATAATAAATAATAAATAATAATAATAATAATAATAATAATAATAATAATAATAATAATAATAATAATAATAATAATAATAATAATAATAATAATAATAATAATAAATAGCTCTTGTCTAGCGCTGTTCTCCAGGAAAACCGCACTGGACTCACTACGGCATGCACAACAGCACACTCTCTCGCAGACACAGGCACAATTCTACACTACTTTAACCCACCCCATCTCTTCCCAACACCTTACGTTCACTTCCCTGTCACATAAGATCCACAATCAGAATAAAAGGCAGTTAACAGTTTGTTAGGGGGAAAAAACAGTGAACTACATGTTAAATGCCTGACAAAAAAGAAAAGTCTTTAAGTGAACTTTGAACTGGGATAATGTGGGCAGATTCCATATTTCAATTGGCAGCGAGTTCCACATACTTGAGGCTAAAACGGCGAAAGAACGCTTCCCGACAGTCTTCATGTTAAGCTGCGGGATTTAAAAAAATTATCACTGGAGGAACGGAGGGTACGTGATGGGTGATAAACAAACAGTTTGGCCGAAAGGTACAGCGGGAGAGAACCGTCAAAATGCCGATAGGCGACAATTGCAATACAATATTTCTGCCTTATAATTATGTTCTATGCAGATTACACCGTACTGCGCGGTATATGTGGCCAAACAAAATCATAATAGCGTTGTTGTTGTTTTTATAGCGCTTAATCGTAATCCAAAGCTTTAAGCGCTTTACAATCTGTACAAGACAAGAAAAATACATTGACATTGGCACATAGCAAGCAAAACACAATCACAAACACATCATTTTTACAACTAACTAAACAACAATGCATACACACTTTGTTACGTTTCACATTCAATCTAAGCAATGAGGATTACAGAGATAACATAAGATGGACTATGTCTTCATTTTTTCCCTAGTTTGCTGAGTACGTGGCGCGCTGCCGGCGTGCCCGGGCCGTCATCATACACATTGTTTGGGAACTCCCTGGACATTCATTCACGGGTGAGTCCACAAAGCAACGGACTGAGTCCTCATAATCAGCAGTACCAAGCTCCGTATGTGGTCAGTTGCAAGAGTGAGCTTCGTCCTGCGCCAGTCTCTAAGCGAGGGGCTCCGCTATTGCGGGGGAGCACCTCGCTTAGTGGCTGGCGCAGGACTAAGCTATGTCATGCAACTGGCCCGAGAGGTGTAACTTTATGTAATCTAAGACAGCAGTTCAATTCAGTTCAGTCAAGATTTGGATCTCGGCGCTGGGAAAAGCCCATACGCGCTCCACCCACTCATCAGAATTCCCTTCGATATTGTACTGGTCTGTTTTCGACAGCATCATTGCCAAACACGCAAAACTATGTGTGTGCTGGGTCTATTATTTTTGGCTGACTTGCGATAGCAGTATAGTGAGTCTCTGTAGTAATGGGTCATGCGTGGTCCGTTCGTCGTCCGGCCGCGTCTCCCGTCCGTCCGTCTGAGGTAAACTTCAGAAAAGTTGTAGAAAGTTGTGTTTTTCTCTGTGTGGCAGGGTGGATTGAGACAGAGCATACAACAATGGTGTCAGGAGTATGGAAAGGTATTTGGGTAAGGTCCGTTGTGTTCAGTTTCTGGCCTTGTACATGTATTGCGTTATTTGTTTTCCTGTGTTTAAAGTCTAGTTATTGTTTGTTATTAGCCGTATTCTCTGTCTAGAAGACACCAAGAATGCATTCGATGTTATGTGTCAATGTATCTAACCAAGAAATGAACGACACAAGTGGCCAAACCTTTTCACATATGATAACACTGTTGACGACTTCCTGTGTTCAAACGTTGCTAAATTATTTTAGAAACACATCCCCGTGCACAAAGGCCATCGGGCCGACGTCGGCCGCCGTTGGCCCGCGCACCGCCGTGCGCGGGTCAACGGCAGCGGACGTCGGCCCGATGGCCTTTTGCGCATTGGGTGGTAAATGACGACGATCGAACTGATTCACTGTACTGCACTCGATGGCTCTTCGCTGTACAGCGGAATCTCAGTACTGCACAAGTGTCTTTTACTGGTCAAGTTCGTATTCTGTCGTTAAAGCGATCTGCTCCATGGCAGGCTTTGATTGCTAAAATTCGCCTATACAATTGTCTTGCCTCAACTAAGACTGACTTTTCTACCCTTGTTTTCACAGTCCATGTGAGCAAGCACATGTAGGCCTATCAGGGGTTTTCCACTGCCTTTTCAGAGTAAGGGAAGAAACTCGCCTGCGTACAGAGGAGAACAAGCGCAGAGAAGTCATTCATTTTAAGACGTGAATGTCGATAATCTTAAGTTAGCTCTTGTGGTCAGCATTATTGTAAGGCATACTCAGAACGTGTATACAGGAGTTACTGAATCAATCAAGTGTCAAGCAAGAAACCGTTTGTTGCCTGTTTTATAACAAACAAAACAGAAAATTGCTACAGCCCAATGCGCAAAAGGCCATCGGGCCGACGTCGGCTCGATGGCCTTTTGCGTATTAGGAGGTTCCATGCCATCTGTCTTCTATACTAATGGTCAAAACTTAAGGGCCACCACACTTTTGTGTGTCATTGTTTATCGTCGCAAGTACGCTAATAAAATACAATGTTCTTTCGAGCCAAATGGGTTAAACGTTGACCTTAGACAGTCCACTGTACAGGGAACAATAAACAACAATTCATCAATTTCCACGAACGTGTCAAATGCACGTGAAACATCGTCAGTTTTTGTGAAACGCTGTGCGATATTGGCAAACGTACCAAAGGCAGGCAGGTGAAAAAACTCGGTAAAGTCGTGATGCACGTGCAAAAGGGGTCATTCGTGAACACTGAGCACCTCTGTTTTGCTACAAATACCGGTTCAGTAGGGGCATAATTGTGTAGATCAAGGCCGGGCGCTAGCATGGACTGGATGGAATTTCCGGACGAGAAGTTGGGAGTCGTCTTGGGGTGTCCCATTCAGTGATCCAGAGGCTGCAGGCACGATTCCAAAAAACTGGAAGGGCAGAACGACGACCCTGCTCAGGACGCCCGCGCTGCACCAGCAGAAGGGAGGACAAATACCTCTGTGTGGCGGCTCTGCGCGGCCGAACAGTCACGTCAACCACTCTGCGACGTCAACTGATGCAAGCTGCAAACGTTAACGTCAACAGAAGCACAGTCTGCCGACGTCAGCGCGAAATTGGCTTGGCTTCTTGCAGAGCAGCAGTGAGAATACCCCTCACTCCAGCTCATCGCACAGTCGGGGTTGCCTGGTGTTGCCAACATGTGAGGTGGAACAGACTCCAGTGGACTCAGGTTCTGTTTACTGATGAGTCATGGTTCACTGTGTCCTTCAACGACGGCAGGGTGAGCGTCTGGAGACGCCAGGGCGAGCGATTCACGGATGGATGCGTCCAAGACGTGGATCGCTACGGCAGAGGCTCAGTCATGGTCTGGGCAGGCTTCAGCAGGGAAGGCAGGACCCCCTGCCACGTCATCCGGACTGCTCTATCGGGACGATATTGTGCAGCCCCTCATCCATCCAGCTCTCTAAGCCATAGGCGACAATGCTGCAGGACGACAACGCTCGACCTCATCGCGCCCGTGTGGTGGATGAGTACCTTGAGCAACGGGGCATCATGAGGATGGAGTGGCCAGCTCGTTCACCTGATCTGGCTCCCACCGAGCACCTCTGGGACGTGCTGGGGCAACGTGTATTCAGCAACCTCCCCCCCCCCCTCCCTACCTCAAGGCGCCACCCAGCTGACTCAGTTCCTGCATCAAGAGTGGGAAGCGATCCCTCAACGACATGTTCTCCGAACCCTGGTGAACTCCATGCGTCAACGCTGCATTGAATGCTAGGCTGCAAACAGTGGGTACACTCGCTACTGACTGGACCAGTCTTGTGTGACTTTTCAAATGAGGGGTGGGTGAACATTCGTTGTTACTGAATAAATTAGCAAAGTACTGACTCCAAGTATTGTTACATTATTTGTGCGGTGTTGTCGGTGCGTCTGCATTAAAAAGTGGCCCTTAAGTTTTGGCGGCCATTAGTATATACACAAAGAAAAGAAGCAATAAAAGTTAACTAAGACATTGCGAACTGTTAAACCTTTACTGCCTGGAGCAGGTCGCTTTAAACCCTTTACTGCTGACAACAACAACAAAAAAACAACCTCATCAGCCCGTTCATGAGGATCTATGCCTCTTGCTGACTTTAATTTGTAGCCATAATCCTTTCACGACGATTTCAGGAACACAACTTCACTTCTACAGACACTGAAGAGGTTAATGAGCAGTGTGTGTGTGTGTGTGTGTGCGTGCGTGCGTGCGTGCGCGCGTGTGTGTGTGTGTGTGTGTGTGTGTGTGTGTGTATGTGTGTGTGTGTGTGTGTGTGTGTATGCATGCATGCATGCTTCTGTGTGTGCGTGTGTGTAGGATCCACCAAGGTCTGCAGCCCGTGTTAGTGGTGTGTGATAGCCGCATGGTGGTGGAAATCCTAAGTAACCGGGCTGGTTGCTTTACTGACAGACCCGTGCGTACACCATGTGCATTCACTTTCAGTCCCTGAAAACACTACAGTTAGCAAAAGGGCCATGGGCACACGTCAGCCTAAGAAGCGGCTGTTTCTATTCAAGTTGAAAATTATTAGTTAAAACCCATGCCAAACTGCACGCAACCACGCACAAGAACACATTTCTGCAAAGTCTCTTCATTTGAACCGTACAGTGAAGTTCTACTTATTCCTAGGAAGGCAAACGGCATAAAACAGTTCTTTCAGTGATTTTGTTGTTGTGAAAGCGTTTTTATTTTAATTTTATTTATTTATTTATTATTTATTTATTTTATTTATTTATTTTTATTATTTATTTTATTTTATTTATTTATATATTTATTTATTTATTTATTTATTTATTTTGTTTGTTGTTGTTGTTGTTTTTTGGGGGGGCTGGGGGGGGGGCTGGGGGGGGGGGTTGGGGAGGGGGGGGGAGGTATTGTATCACGATGAATATCTCGCTTTTGGCGAAAACTTTACTTACTGTCTTTTGCTAGGTCGAATCATTTGATCCTGAATGTGATTAGACTTGACACACCTTGACACCTCTTTCACACACCTGTTGAATTAACACGAAATAATAATAATAATAATAATAATAATAATAATAATAATAATAATAATAATAACACATAGTTCTTATAAAGCGCCGTTCTCTTGAAAAAGGCTTGACTCACTGAGCTAATTTCGTTTTTAATCTGATGCCTGTGTGCAGACCCCGCCGGCCAAAATTCTCAGTCAGTTTCCGCTACGTCACTCGCTGTTCAGGGCGAGCGGGAGTAGCTGGGAGGGATTGCGTCACCTCCTGTCCTACGCCTTTGACCCCGACAATCTCAAGTATGTAAGTGTCTCAGTCCACAGTCATAGTCACTAGGCAAAGCACTGGCCACCTGCAAGACGCATAGATCCTCATGTGCCCCCGCGCTTCGCGGGGGCGCATGAGGGTCTATGTTTTTTGCTGATTAGTCATATCGAGGAAACTCAGTGATGGTTTGCTGATAAAAGTGATCTTCAGTGCTGTGAAGTCTAAACTTACGATAGAAGGGAGATGACTGCGCTATGACTATATTTGCGCTTCCTGATTAATACCCTTGTACTGATTTACAAATACATTTTATGTCGTTGTCCAAAGCGTGCGCATGCGTGCGTGAGTTGTGAGTGCGCGCTCTAGAGTTATAATTATTATAAGATAAGCGCATTATAAATACCGTAATTATTATTATTTTTGTATTATTATTATGTGCCTATGTATACATACATTATGGAAATGAAGGGGAAAACATTCCGTGTATGGGTACTACGTCAGCTTTATCCGCATTCGAAAGGAAAATATAATAAATTTAGTACGTCGTGAGGACTAATATATCATTTATTTAGATACCGTTTGACGTCAATGTCACAGTTCTGGATATAGTTCAAGGCGGGTGGTGTCAGAATTTCTTGGCACCTATAGGCGCCAAGCTATTCTGACACCACCCTGAACTGTTTTAACATGTCAGGGCGTTATGGGTAAAATGTTTGACGGAACCCTTGAACACGTTTTTTTTTGTTTTTTTTTTTTAACTCCGACATACGGCATTTGGCTGTTTTGGGATTTCGCATTCTTCAATGGTGTTTGTAAACGCATGCAATCTAAGAAAGTAAATGATCATATTTCTCGTGTGTGTGTGTGTGTGTGTGTGTGTGTGTGTGTGTGTGTGTGTGTGTGTGTGTGTGTGTGTGTGTGTGTGTGTGTGTGTGTGTGTGTGTGTGTGTGTGTGTGTGCAGATGGCATTTCGACTGAACCGTTGCGCTAGTAACTTGGCGGATTACACAGAAGACCTGGCGGTCACAAACAGCCAGACCATAGACATCAAAGAGTAGGCCCGACGTTTGGTTTGTTAGTTCATTTGTCAGTTCATTGTAACGTGTTGTTGATGGTCTTATTCGCCTCGTAAATGCTGCCATTTAATATATTTTTTTTTTCATTCTTATTTGTTTGTTTTTCTGTTGTTTTCGTGTTGTTGTTGTTGTTTGTGTGTGTGTGTGTGTGTGTGTGTGTGTGTGTGTGTGTGTGTGTGTGTTGGGAGAGTTGTTTGTTTGTTTGTTTGTCTGGGGTTTGTTTGCGTGTGTTTCTGGTTTTGTTTGTTTGTTTGTTTGTTTGTTTTTTAGTTTGACTCTTTAGTTTTTAAGACATTTTATTTTTTGAAGTTTGACAGTTTTGAGTTTGCTAGCTTTTCATCTTGTGAATTTACCGTTTGCTCTTCAATGTGTGTTCTGTGCGTGCGCGCGTGCATGCTTGCATGGGTGCATTTTCCATGGTCTTGTTACATTGCCTTACATCCTATCATTTTGTGTGCATGTTTTTGTTTGCGTGACTTATGCTTGATTTTTCTGTGACAGTTTGGTGACATCATACGTGTATGACGCCATGGTGGCCTTGCTGCTTGGCCTTGACCTAGATCACCGTGATGATGCCTCACACAGATTCTTCACGACAGTAGCGAATACCTTACGGTGCGCCACTGACGACTACAGTGGCATTTCGCTGCCAGGTAGGCAACGCGCGACGAACGATTCAGCCCTAGTACTCTACAACAAGATCTGGATCGACCATGATAGGTCAAGAGCGGTCCCAGAATAGCTTGACGCCTGTCGGCTTCAAGCTATTCTGGCACCTCCCTTAAACTATCATGGTCTTTCTGCCTCCTCGGTTGTCAGTAGAATAGTCATCGGAGGAGAACTCCCAAATGTGTAACTGTATTCGTATTTATCTGTGTTAAATTACTGTTACGTGGTGGAGTTGTAGTCGAAGTATGATAAACACACCAGACACACACACACGTAGAGTTCTTTAAAGTAAACCTCGTTCAGCTGCAGTCCGCCGTCACACGTGGCTTAAGGATGTAGACAATACTGGAGTAACAGTTCCAACAATATTTAATTCAGCGATGCGATATCCACACAGTAATGCACTTTCAAATGCACAAACTACTGATACAAAGTCTCTTCTGCGATGTCCACACTACGACACAAAGTTTCTCATACACAGCGTCTCTCGCAATAAACTACGTGTCTCTACAACTGACAAAGCAAGACAATGTACGAACGGGCTTTCCCAGCGCCCTCCTTATATATACTACGAAAATCTAGAATCGTCTACGGAAAATATACAACTCAACCAATCAGAACGAAACACGCAGCCGAAGCTCATTAACATAAACTTTCAAAAAAAACTATAACAGGCTACAAAAACTCGGCTGCTCACTTCAGCTCTAAATTCTAGCGTATAATTAAGACACATAAAAGTATGGTATCCCTATCACCACGTTCCATGATAGCTCAAAAAGGTACGAGAACATTCCCAAAACAAAATAAAAGCTGCTCAATTCACGCGCACAGGAAAACAAAACGTAGCGAAAATGTTGCGATGCCAACTACCCGACGTGACACTTACGATGTCACAAGACAGTGCGACCTCTCCAGAACGCACCGGACTAAACACAAAACGAAATCGGCTCTACTCACGAACAAAAGAAAATCTTACTAAAAAAAAGCACGTGAATCGTAACCGTGAAAGCTCAAATAAACAACGGATCGTTACCTACGATCAACACACGCACGCTCTCACAGGATAACACAACCACAATCGTAACAATTACTAATAAAAATTCCGCGAAACACAAGTAGCTGTTAGCGGATGAATTATGGACTGTCACCTTGACAGCTCGTGGGTAGTGCCAGCTGAAGGTGACACACACACGACAGCAGGGCGGGCCGAGGGCGGGCAGCGGAGGGGCAAATGGTAAGGGGCGCAAGAGCGACGGCAAAGAACAGGGGCGGATCTGGGGGGGGGGGGGGGTCCACGGGTTCCGCCCCCCTCCCCCCCTCCCCCGTGCCCCCTCCCCCTCCCTTCCCCCCCCCCCCCCCCCCGGCCGTGCTTTTTGATTTCTCGGCCCCTAAAAGCACGGTCTAGCGTCGGGGAGGCCTTTTGTGTCGGGTTGAAGGTCCCAAACAAAACGTTGGACTCTCCCCCCTCCCCTTCCCCCCCCTCCCCGAGGTAATTGATCCGCCCCTTCAGAACATATC